>NC_069402.1:112739344-112788120 GCF_026875155.1 Cherax quadricarinatus
TTGGTGAAGTGGGTTGTGGGTGTTGTGGGTGTTGTGGGTTGTGGGCGTTGTTGTCGAACTAGAGATACCGAAGAAGATGTTATAAGTGGGTTGTTGTTGGGACTTTTTCTGATGTACTGTGCCCCCTTATTAATTTTAATGAACTAAAAGGGTTAAAACGAGAAAAAATTGTGGAGTGTGGGTGATGTGGGTGATGTGGGTTGTTGTGACTTTCCGATGAAATTAGATAAAACGAGAAAAAATTGTGGGTTGTGAGTGTTGGGGGCGTTGTGGGATGTGGGTGTTGTGGGTGTAGTTTTCGAACTAGAGTTGCTGAAAAGATGATATAAGTGGGTTGTTTTTGTGACTTTTTCTGATGAAATTAGTTAAAACGAGAAAAAAATTGTGGGTTGTTGGTGATGTGGGTTGTGGGTGATGTGGGTGTTGTGGGTTGTGGGGTGTTGATCTTAGTTTATGGTGATTTTGGTGGTGTTTTGAGTGTATTCAGCGGTGTTTTAGTAGTATTCAGTGGTGTATTTGGGAGTACTCAAATGGTGTTTTGAGGTTATTCAAAGATGTGATTATAAGTTGTGGGTTTGTTGTTGTGACTTTCTGATGAAATTAGTTAAAATGAGAAAAAAAATTGTGTGTGTTGTGGGGTGTGGGTGATGTGGGTTGTGGGTGTTGTGGGATGTGGGTGTTGTTGTCGAACTAGAGCTCCCGAAAAGACGTTATAAGTGGGTTGTTGATGTCACTTTTTCTGATGTACTGTGTCCCCTTATTAACTTTAATGAACTAAAAGGGCTAAAACGAGAAAAAAAAATGTGAGGTGTGGGTGTTGTGACTTTCTGATGAAATTAGATAAAACGAGAAAAAATTGTGGGTGTTGTGGGTGTTGTGGGTTCAAAGTAAAGTGTTTGAGTTAGTTTTTGTGACTTTTTTTTCTGATGTATTGTGTCCCCTTAATAACTTTAATGAACTAAAAGGGTAAAAACGAGAAAATGCCTAGTCTGGAGACTGAGGGATGAGTTGTAATTTAATGAAATGTGTAAGTGCAGATAAATTAGAGATGTCAAATCTTATTTGGGAGTACTCAAATAGTGTTTTGGAAATGTTCAAAGGTGTTTTGAGTGTGTTCAAATGTTGTTTTTTGAAGGTGATCAAGGGTGTTTTGATTGAATTCAGCGTGTTTTAGTAGTATTCAATGGTGTAATTGGGAGTACTCAAATAGTGTTTTGGAAATGTTCAAAGGTGTTCAAAGGTGTTTTGAGTGTGTTCAAAATGTTGTTTTTTGAAGGTGATCAAGGGTGTTTTGAAGGTGTTCAAGGGTGTTTTTGAAGGTGTTCAAAGGTGTTTTGAGGTTATTCAAAGGTGTTTTGAGTGTGTTCAAATGATTATGAGAGTGTTTTGAAGGTGTTCAAAGGTGTTTTGAAGGTGTTCAAAGGTGTTTTGAAGGTGTTGAAGGGTGTTTTGAAGGTGTTGAAGGGTGTTTTGATTGAATTCAGTGGTGTTTTGAAGGTGTACAAATGATTATGAGAGTACTTATGAAGGTGTTCAAATGATGTGCAAGAGTACTTATGAAGGTGTTCTGGGAGTATTCAGAGGTGATTTTGGGGTGTTCGAATGATGTTTTTGGAGTATTTCAGTGTTGTTTGGAAATGTATAAAGGTATTTTTGTGAGTATTCAAATGATTTATGAGAGTGTTTTGAAGATGTTCAAAGTAAAAGTGCGTATTTAACTTCGTAATATGTAAAATTGTGAGTAGTGAATTTAACGAAAGTGGATGTAAGCGATGTGGTGACTTTCTGATGTACTGTGTCCCCTTATTAACTTTAATGAACTAAAAGGGTTAAAACGAGAAAAAATTGGGGTTAAGAGTGAAAATGTTTTCCCTATGATGTAGGTACTATATCCCCTTATTAACTTTAATGAACTAAAAGGATCGACAAGATTCAGCCTGTGTGCGCGGTCATCATGTGACGTCACTGACAGAAGGTAAGTGTCCCCTTATTAACTTTAATGAACTAAGTGTCCCCTTATTAACTTGAATGAACTAAAAAGGGTCGACAAGATTCAGCTTGTATGTGTGGTCCTTTTTTAGTTCATTTAACTTAATGAGAGGAATACTGACTGCTGAGTAAACACCCTTCTTAGTTCATTTGACTTGTTTAGACCTGTAGTAAGCATGCTTACCCCCAGAGGGGGGAATCCAAAAACTTGGTAATATTGAGAAATTTTGGGGGTTGGGGGTGAAAGTCGGAGGGGGAATTTCGTAAACCCCATAGGGGGGAATCCAAAAAACTTGATCCGAGGAGATGGAGTCATGGTATTATCGAGAAAATTTGGGGTGAAAGGAGGG
This sequence comes from Cherax quadricarinatus, assembly GCF_026875155.1. Classification (NCBI taxonomy): domain Eukaryota; kingdom Metazoa; phylum Arthropoda; class Malacostraca; order Decapoda; family Parastacidae; genus Cherax; species Cherax quadricarinatus. The sequence continues at coordinate 112,741,684 of NC_069402.1, forward strand.
GTACCCAAAAATTTGATCCAAGGAATTGGAGAAATTCAAAACCCTTGATCCAAGGAGATGGAGACTTTGATTTCGAGAAATTTTTGGGTTCGGGGGTGAAATTAGGAGGTGGATCCGAGGAATTGGAGACTTTGATTTCGAGAAATTTTTGGGTTTGGGGGTGAAAGTGGGAGGGGCAATCCAAGGAGATCATAAGAATTTCGAAACCCCCATAGGGGGGAATCCAAAAAACTTGTATTATCGAGAAAAAAAAACTTGATCCGAGGAGATCATAAGAATTTCGAAACCCCCATAGGGGGGAATCCAAAAATTTGTATTATCGAGAAATTTTGGGATTGGGGGTGGAAGGAGGGACAATCCAAAAAACCTTGATCCAAGGAGATGGAGAATTTCGAAAACCCCATAGGGGGGAATCCAAAAACTTGTATTATCGAGAAATTTTTGGGGTTGGGGGGTGAAAGTGGGAGGGGGATCCGAGGAATTTTGGGGGGGATGGGGGGTGAAAGGGGGGGGGGAACCTCAAAAATTTGATCCGAGGAGATGGAGAGCACAAGAAAATGAAATTCAAAAAAAATTCGAAACCCCATAGGGGAGAATCCAAAAACCTTGATCCAAGGAGATCATAAGAAAAAAAAATTCGAGGCGCGGGGGGCGATCCGGATGACGCTGCAGAAGGCGCAGCAGAAGGCGCGAAGGGGGCGGGCGGGGGTCGCGAAGGGCGCGGGCGGGCGCACGGGCCGGCGCTCGGGCGGGCGCGCGGCGCGACGGGGGTCGTGGGCGGGGATATTGGTTGGGGGGGTCAAGGGTGAGGTAGTCTCGAGGGCGAGGTCAAGGTCAAAACCGGAAGTAACACCTAGGTGTGAAAAGGGGACCCTCCAGCTGCTGGTCCTAGACCGGAAGGGTGTGCTCTGTAGAAGGCCCCTAAACCGGATACACCGCTCAGCCGCACCCCTAAACCGGAAGGGTGCGCTCTGTAGAAAACTATACTACTTATATATATATATATATATATATATATATATATATATATATATATATAATATATATATATATATATATATATATATATATATAAGTAGTGATAATTTCTACAGAGGCATCCCTTCCGGTTTAGGCCTTCCACTGAGCGCACCCTTCCGGTTTAGGCCTTCCACTGAGGCATGCCTTCCGGTTTAGGCCTTCCACTGAGCGGTGTATCCGGTCTAGGACCTTCTTCTGAGGCATCCCCTTTTCACACCTAGGTGTTACTTCCGGTTTTGACCTTGACCTCGCCCTCGAGACTACCTCGCCCTTGACCCCCCAACCAATACCCCCTCGCCACACGATCCCCTTCGCGACCCCCCCATCGCCCCGCGCACTCGCCTGCGCCCTTCGCGACCCCCGTGCGCGCCTTCTGCAGCGTCGTCCGGATCGCCCCCGCGCCTCGAGTTTTTTTCCGATTTTTTTCGAATTTTTTTTGAATTTCATTTTCTTGTGCTCTCCATCTCCTCAGATCAAATTTTTGAGGTTCCCCCTCTCACTTTCACCCCCATCCCAAAATTTCTTGAAATCAAAGTCTCCATCTCCTCGGATCAAGTTTTTTTTGGCTTCCCCCCTATGGGGGTTTCGGAATTCTCCATCTCCTTGGATCAAGGTTTTTTTGGATTGTCCCTCCTTCCACCCCACCCCCCAATCCCAAAAATTTCTCAATATTACCAAGTTTTTGGATTCCTCCCTATGGGGGTTTCGAAATTCTCCAACTCCTCAGATCAAGTTTTTAGATTCCCCCCCTATGGGGTTTTCGAAATTCTTATGATCTCCTTGGATCAAATTTTTTGGATCCCCCTATTGGTTTTCGAAATTCTCCAATTCCTCGGATCAAGTTTTTGGATTCCCCCCTCTGGGGGTAAGCATGCTTACTACAGGTCTAACCAAGTCAAATGAACTAAGAAGGGTGTTTACTCAGCGGTCAGTGACGTCACACATACAAGCTGAATCTTGTCGACCCTTTTAGTTCATTAAAGTTAATAAGGGGACATAGTAGTGACGTCACGTGATGACCGCGCACACAGGCTGAATCTTGTCGATCCTTTTAGTTCATTAAAGTTAATAAGGGGATATAGTACATACATCATAGGGAAAACATTTTCACTCTTAACCCCAATTTTTTCTCGTTTTAACCCTTTTAGTTCATTAAAGTTAATAAGGGGACACAGTACATCAGAAAGTCACCACATCGCTTACATCCACTTTCGTTAAATTCACTACTCACAATTTTACATATTACGAAGTTAAATACGCACTTTTACTTTGAACATCTTCAAAACACTCTCATAAATCATTTGAATACTCACAAAAATACCTTTATACATTTCCAAACAACACTGAAATACTCCAAAAACATCATTCGAACACCCCCAAAATCACCTCTGAATACTCTCAGAACACCTTCAAAACACTCTCATAAATCATTTGAATACTCACATAAACACCTTTGAACATTTCCAAACAACACTGAAACACTTCCAAAACACTATTTGAGTACTCCCAAATAAGATTTGACATCTCTAATTTATCTGCACTTACACATTTCATTAAATTACAACTCATCCCTCAGTCTCCAGACTAGGCATTTTCTCGTTTTTACCCTTTTAGTTCATTAAAGTTATTAAGGGGACACAATACATCAGAAAAAAAGTCACAAAAACTAACTCAAACACTTTTACTTTGAACATCACCAAAACACTATTATAAATCATTTGAATACTCACATAAACACTTTTGAACACCTTCAAAACACTCTTGAACACCTTCAAAAACACCTTTGAACATTTTCAATCAACACTGAAACACTTCCAAAAACACAATTTGAGTACTCCCAATTACACCACTGAATACTACTAAAACACCGCTGAATTCAATCAAAACACCCTTCAACACCTTCAAACACCCTTGAACACCTTCAAAACACTCTTAAACACCTTCAAAAACACCTTTGATCATTTTCAATCAACACTGAAACACTTCCAAAAACACAATTTGAGTACTCCCAATTACACCACTGAATACTACTAAAACACCGCTGAATTCAATCAAAACACCCTTCAACACCTTCAAAACACCTTTGAACACCTTCAAAAAACAACATTTGAACACACTCAAAACACCTTTGAACACCTTTGAACATTTCCAAAACACTATTTGAGTACTCCCAATTACACCACTGAATACTACTAAAACACGCTGAATTCAATCAAAACACCCTTGATCACCTTCAAAAAACAACATTTGAACACACTCAAAACACCTTTGAATAACCTCAAAACACCTTTGAACACCTTCAAAACACCCTTGAACACCTTCAAAACACCCTTGATCACCTTCAAAAAACAACATTTGAACACACTCAAAACACCTTTGAACACCTTTGAACATTTCCAAAACACTATTTGAGTACTCCCAAATAAGATTTGACATCTCTAATTTATCTGCACTTACACATTTCATTAAATTACAACTCATCCCTCAGTCTCCAGACTCTGTTGGATTCTCATCTGCCATTGTCGAGGTTTAATTAGGAGTGCGACACTAATTGTACTTTACTCAGCCCACCCCACAGCATGATACAGTGTTAGGCAAGAAAGAACGAGTCTCAAGGCTCCTCGACAAGCTTAACAACTCCCTTATTATATTGACTCTAATCTGAATCAAAATCTACAGTGTTAGCTCTCAAACCCCAATTGAAACATATATCGATGTGAAAGCAATTTCCTGTACGTCAGCAAATAATTACAGGACTTAAGCTAGTTTCCAGCGTAAATCACAAATCCCACATTAAAATGAGTCAAAGACAATGAAAATCACACAATAAAAATGCAGTCTTTACAAATTAAAAATCATTTGATTAGCACAAATAAATTCAACTTATGGAACAGTAAATAAATAATGTGTGTAACCAGCTTGGCCTAACTGTGCCCAGCTTACTCAGTCTAGTGTGGTTGGTTGGGTAAGGTAAATCCTAACCTAACTAGTGAAGCTGTAGCCTAAACCTGGCTACAGAATTCACTGCAAATAATAACTAGATTAAATCTATCCTAGCTACTATTACTGTTGTAAATATTGCACAAGCCTAGCCCTACTGTGGCTACCTTGCAAATCCTCTGTAAGTAATTAACGTACAAGTCTCCTACCCTGGTTTACTTGTAATCACTGTAAATAATTAAATTCACAAGCTTCTCTAGCCTATATGGCCTGCCTGTAAATTACTGTAAATAATAACTTCTGTGTATATTCAGCTTGGCCTAGCTGTGCTAACTTAACCTAACTTTGTTAATCTCTGGTTCCTAACTGTGGCCTAGCTATGTTAACTTACCCTAGCTATTCCACATCACAGTTAGAAGGACCACTTGTGAAAATTTGTCTGGACTGCCTCCATGTGAGTTGCCTACCCCAGCAAGCTCTGTTGACACCGAGCTCTGAGGTCGGTAACTCAGCCTCACAAGTGGCTTATAGGACAGATTTCCACAAATGACTGATGTTGCAAGAAATCTCACCTGCATGCACTTATAGAGGACTAACTTACTTGGTGTTGGAGAATATATCCCAGTCTTCAATCTCCCTAAGCTTTAGCCCCTCTGGGCTATCCCTCAGAATCTCGTGCAACTGGGAGCCTTAATTCCTGCAATGTTCAGTCAGTATTAGTGACCTGCCTGTACCTCAGAAATTCCTGCTTCCAAGGGGATGTGTATCCCCTAGTGCAACTATGCAGAAAGTGACACTAGCTTCTAAGGCTTAACCACGAGGAGACGCCGGCACGTACCGATCATTGGCCGTCTGTTTGCACAAAGACCAACAGTTCAACTTACTCGCAATTTCCCCCAGAAACTGGCCAGAATACTGAGAAAGAAAGGGAGGTCTTGTCTTACTGTATGGGCCTGACAGAGGTCATCTATGGTCCTTCGAGGTGCCTCCACCAGATTTCCCCAGGTCTCCCCACGTGGAGGTGCCACCCTGCTGTTCATGGCACTTGTTATTCCAATGGTGTCTGATCTTAGAAGGAGGCACTGCGGTCTCAAAACCCCGTGCCCCAGGCCCACTCCTTAGGCTTCTGTGGTAATCTACCGATCTTGCTGCTTTCTTATCTGAAAGACATTTTTGTGTCTGTGTTGACGCCTTGCTTTCCTCAGACTTTGTTCAGGCCGAGGGAGTCTCACAAGGTTGTGTCCTTAGCACTGCCCTTTTTCTCTTGGCTATAAATGTTTTTCCATCGCATATTTGGTCATCGCTTTATGTGGATGACTTCAGTATAGCTTATGCAAATGCTCACTGTCGCCTGGTAGTGGCCTCCCTTCAGGTTGCAATTGACCATGTTTCCCATTGGGCCACTTCTCATAGATTTAAATTTTCTAGTGCCGAAAACCCATTTCATTACCTTCACTAGACATCCTCTTGCCCTAGATATTCCATTGTACTTGGACGGCTCACGTATCCCAGAGTGTTATATTGTTAGGTTTGTTGGCATTCTATTCAATCGCCGGTTGACATGGAAATTTCACATTTCCTCTTTGAAGGCAGCTTGCCATGGTCGGTTGAACCTCCTTAAAATTCACGAGGAACAGATCGCCGGACTCTACTCTGTTTGCATTTAGCCCTAGTCTTGTCAAAGCTGAATTATGGAGACCAAGCCTATTCAGCGGCTTCTCCTGCAGCTCTTTCTAAGTTAGATCCCCTTCATCATCAGGGTCTACATTTATGCTTTGGTGCTTTTCATTCATCCCCTGTTGAAAGTCTCTATGCTGAGGTGAATGTTCTTTCCTTAGCCGATAGTCATTATGATTATTGCCTTCATTACTTTGTCTGCTCTCGTGACCTTTGGGTTCCTTCTACGTATGGGTTCGTCTCAGACGCCAGTAGAAACCTGTTATTTGATCGGCGCCCCGCATACTCTGTCCGTTTTCTCTTCATCTTCAATCACTCCAGTCTTCTTTCCAGTTGCCTTCCTTGTATGTTTATGTAGCCTCCGCTTTTTTTCTTTCCCCGTGTGAGGTTCCGACACTTCGTGTCTGTTCTCCCCTACTGCCATGCGCCAATGCTCTCCTACCTACGGCTGCTTCTCACTCTCTTTTTCTTGATCACTTCTGGTCACATGCTCGTGCTGTCGCTGTTTATACTTATGGTTCTAAATCTTCTGATGGTGTTGGGTTCACAGCAGTGTTCCTGACGATGTTGTCCAGGGTCATTTGTTGGACTCAATTAGTATTTTTACTGCCGAATTGTTTGCCATCCTCATAGCACTTCTCCGCATTACATGTATGTCTCCTTCGACGTTTGTGATAATTTCAAATTCCCTCAGTATTTTACAGGCCATTAAGCAATTTGGTTCCCCTCATCCATTGTTCTTTCGTATCACACTTTAGTTGCACTGTGTAGCTAGCAAAAACAAAGACATCGTTTTCTGTTGGGTCCCTGGACATGTTGATATGCGGGGCAATGAACATGCAGACGCTGCTGCATGGTCAGTGGTGTGTGATCTTCACGGCCGTTGGCAACAACGGTGGTTGGACATGCACCATAACAAATTGCAGTCTAGCAGTCTATTAAACTGCTTTTGGGTTTGTGGCCATCTTCTTTTCACCATTGGTTGCCGTACTCAAGAGACTGTGCTCTCCCATCTCCGCATCAGCCACACTCTCTTTATGCATGGGTATCTCATGGAGTGACATCCTATCCATCTGTGAGGTGTGTCGGGTCCCTATTTCGGTTCTTCGTTTTCTTGTGGATTGTCCGGTTTACCAGCGAGCTCGCAGGATTGACTTCCACCGATGCCACTGCCCTACCGCTCTTACCTTCTTGCAGACGGCCATGTCTTTGACTTATGATCAGTTTTTGACTTTTTGTCAGCAACTGCTTTACTATACTAACTTTGACACATAGCCCCTAACGTCCCTTCCAGCCCTTTTCTCCCCTCACCTCTGATCACCTCTCCACCTAGCTGTTTATAGCCCTGGCACTATTTTCTGCTCCGCAGCATTGCATGACCCTTGTCGTTTTGGCGCTTTATTTGATTATAATAATACAGTAGTCCCCCATATCCGCCATATCCACGATAAAGTTTAATTGATAAATAATACGACACAGTATGAAATTACCATCATTAAACAATAATAAAACACACTCCTCCTCCTCCACCATCCCACCACCCAACCAGCCAACCACCCAAAAAACCACACAACCAACCAACCACACAAAGAAACCACACAACCAACCAACCACACAACTGCTGTCTAGGGGTTATAAAATTATACTGAAAAACAAAGCACACCTTGGACCAGCATGTATTCATATATTAAACAATATTAATTATTAGTAAGAAGGAAGGACAAAAACTCACCTATATAAAAATATATGTATATTAATAGTACCTTATATACAACTTACAATCTACTCCAAAAATCCACCACACTCCAGTTCACATTAGCTCACTAGCACACTGCTACTAATGACTTGAACAAAATAAATCATCAAGAAGGCACCATGATGTAACCCCCCCCGTCTTCACTTCTCCCTGGTAGACTAATTACCAGCAGGCAAAACACCATACAGTACTCTCGCATAAACAGGCCTCTGCATACTAGGGCCTTACAAATAAACATGAGAGCACTTAAACACAAACACCTATAATTTACACTAAAAAACTTACGAAATCACCTACTCACACTTACGCCAACCCATGACTTCACCAAGCCGCCTTCCTACACGTACTGAACCAAACACACTTGTCATCTGCTCCTGTCTGGCCACTGCTTGACTGACAGAAGCAAAACGCGTTGGGTTTTTCGTTAATTTGGTTAAATTTTACATTAATTTTATAAAAATTTTTTTTTACACACGTTTTAATTTTCCCAAACCATTCCAAAAAAAACCCCCAACCCCCCCCCACCACCCAACAAACCACCAACCACCCAAAAACCCAAACCCCCCCAAACCCAAACCCCCAAAAACCAAAAAAAACCCAACCCCCAACCCAAAAAAACCGAAAAACCCAAGCACCCCCCAAACCAAAAAATTTTTAAACCCCAAAAAAAAAAGGGGAAACCCAAAAACCACCAAAAAAAAATTTTAAAAAGCCAAACCACCCCCCAAACCCAAAAACCACCAAAAACCATTCCAAAACCAATCCACCCAAACCAACAAAAAAAAAAACCAATACCAAAAACCCCCCCCACCCCCAAAATCCCCCCCAAACCAAACCACCCAAAACCCAACCAACAACCCCCAAAAAAACCCCCAAACCCACCCCAAAAAAACGAACCAAACCCCAAAACCATAACCAAAAAACCCAAAAAACCACCAACCAACCCCCAAACCCCAACCCAAACCAACCCCCCCAAACCTCCCAACCCAAAACCAGCCACCCCCCAAACCTTAACCCAACAAAACCAAAACCCCTTTTTCCAAAACCAAAACCAAAAAAAAATTTTTTCCTTCCAAAACCAAAACCACCCCCCCCAAACCCCCCCCAAACCCCCCCCAAACCCAAACCAAACCCAAAACCAAACCCAAACCCCCAACCACCCCCCCAAACCCAAACCAACCCCCCCAAACCAAACCCAAACCCAAACCAAACCCAAACCCCCCCAAAAAAAACCCCCCAAAAACCCCCAAACCAAACCCAAACCAAACCCAAACCAAAAACCCCCAAACCACCAAACCCAAACCCCAAACCCAAACCAAACCCAAACCCAAAACCATCCCAACCCAAACCCCCCCAACCCCCAACCAACCCCCAACCAAACCCAAACCCACCAAAAAAACCACCCAACCAAAAAAAACCAACCCCCAAACCCAAACCAACCAACCCCAACCCCCCAAAAACCCAAACCCAAACCAACCAAAACCAACCCAAACCCCAAACCCCTTCCAACCAACCCCCCAAACCAACCCCCAAACCCAAACCCAAAACCCCCAAACCCAAACCACCCCCCAAACCCACCCCAAAAACCCAAAAACCAAACCCAAACCCAAAACCAAACCCAACCCAAACCCAACCAAACCATCCAAAAAACCAAAAAACCCAAACCCTTTCCCAAAACCAACCACCCCCCAAACCCCACCCAAAAACCCCAAAAACCCAACCCAAACCAAACCCTCCAACCAACCAACCCAAACCCAACCACCACCAAAACCAAACCCAAACCCCCCAAACCCAACCCAAACCCAAACCCAAAACCCCCCAACCCAACCCAAAACCATCCAAAAACCAGCCCCCCAACCATCCAACCAAAAAACCAACCAACAACCCAAAACCAAACCATCCAAAAACCAACCACCCAACCCAAACCCAAACCCCCAAAACCATCCAAAAAACCCAAACCCCAACCCCAACCCCAACCCAAAACCAACCAACCAACCAACCAACCAAACCAAACCAGCCAAACCCAACCATCCCAACCCAACCCAAACCCAACCCAAACCCAAACCAAAAAACCCCCAACCCCCCAAACCCAAAACCAAACCAAACCCATAAAAACCCAAACCCCCCCAACCCCCAAAACCAACCCCCAAAACCCCCAACCCCAACCACCAAACCAACCAACCAGCCCCCCAAAACCAAACCCAACCCAAAAAAAACCCAAAACCCAAAAACCCAAAACCAACCAACCAGCCACCCAACCACCAAACCCAAACCAAACCCAAAAAAAACCCAACCCCAAACCCACCAGCCCCCCCAACCTTTCCAAACCCAAACCCAACCCAAACCCAAACCCAAACCCAAACCCCAACCACCCAACCAACCAAAAAACCCAAACCAAACCCAAAACCAAACCCAAAAAACCAATCCCAAACCCCACCCCCCAAACCCAACCAACCAACCCCCCAAAAACCACCCAACCAACCAAACCAAACCCAAACCCCCAACCCCCCCAACCACCAACCAACCAAAACCCCCACCCACCCCCCCAAACCAACCAAAAAACCCAACCAACCAAACCAAACCAACCAGCCACCCAACCAACCACCACCCAAAACCAAATCCAAAAACCCACCCAAAAACCCCCAAACCCAAAAACCCAAACCAACCCAAACCCAAACCAACCCCCCAACCCCAGCCACCAAAACCCAAACCAAACCAAACCCCCCCAAACCCAACCAAAACCCAAACCAAACCCAAAAACCCCCCCAACCCAAACCCACCCCAAAACCACCCAAACCCAAAACCCCAAACCCAAAACCAAAAACCAAAACCAACCAACCAAAACCCCAAAAAAAACCCAAACCCAAACCCAAACCCAAACCCAAACCCCCAAACCCAAAAACCCAAAACCCCCCCCAAACCCAAACCCAAAAACCAACCAACCAACCAACCGCCACCCAACCAACCAACCAACCAGCCCCCCAACCCAACCCAAAACCAACCAAAAAACCCAAACCCAAACCCAAACCCAAACCACCCCCAACCAACCCAACCAAAACCAAAACCAAACCCAACCAAAAAAACCCAACCCAAACCCCGGCCCCCCAAACCCAACCAGCCCCCCCAACCCAACCCAAACCCAACCACCCACCCCCCCCAAACCCAAACCCAAACCCAAAAAACCAACCCCAACCAACCAACAACCCAACCCCAACCAAAACCAACCCAACCCAACCAAAAAAACCAACCAACCAACCCAACCCCCAACCCCAACCCAAACCAAAACCCAAACCCAACCAACCAACCAACCAACCCCCCAAACCCAAACCCAAAACCAAACCCCCCAAAAAACCCAAACCCAAAACCAACCCCCAAACCCAAACCCCCCCAACCCCAAACCAAACCAACCCCCCCCCCCCCCCCCAAAAACCAACCCCCCAACCCAAACCCAAACCCAAAAAACCCCAACCCCCCAACCCAAAACACCCCAAAAACCAAACCCAACCAACCAACCACCCCCAACCCAAACCCAAACCCCCCAAACCCCCCCAAACCCCAACCCAAACCCCCCAACCAACCAACCAAACCCCCCCCAAACCAACCCAAAAAAAACCCAAACCCAAAACCAAACCAACCCAGAAACCCCCAAACCCAAAAACCAACCCCCCCAAACCCAAAAATCCAACCAACCAACCAACCCCAACCAACCAACCAAAAAACCAACCAACCAACCAACCCCCCAACCCAAACCCAAACCCAAACCCCCCCAAACCCAAACCCAAACCCAAACCCAAAACCCCCCAAACCCAAACCCCCCCAAACCCAAAACCAAACCCAACCCAAACCCAAACCAACCAACCACCCAACCAGCCAACCAACCAAAACCAAACCCAAACCACCCAACCAAAAAACCCAAACCCCCCCCCAACCCCAACCCAAACCCAAAACCCAACCACCCAAACCCCCAACCAACCCAACCCAACCAACCAACCCCCCCCAACCAACCCCCCCAAACCCCCAACCAAACCAAACCCAAAACCAAACCCAAACCCAAACCCAAACCCAAACCAAACCCAAACCCCCAAAAACCCAAACCCAAACCCCCAAAAAAAACCAAACCCAAACCCAAACCCAACCAACCACCAACCCAACCAAACCCCAAAAACCCAAACCCCCAACCCAAACCCCCCCAAAAACCAAACCCCCAAACCCAAAAACCAACCACCAAACCAAACCAAAACCAAACCCCCAAAACCAACCCAACCCCCCCCAAACCCAAACCCCCAACCAACCCCCCAACCAACCAAAACCAAACCAACCACCCAACCAAAACCCCCCCAACCCAACCAAAAAAACCCCCAACCCAAACCCAAACCCAAACCCAAACCCAAACCCAACCCCCAAAACCAACCCCCAAAAACCCCAACCCAAACCCAAACCCAAACCCAACCAACCAAACCATCCAACCAAAACCAAACCCAAACCCAAACCCCAAAACCAAACCCCAACCAACCCAACCCACCCCCCCCAAACCCCAAACCAAACCCCCACCAACCCCCCAACCCAAACCAAACCAAAACCCAACCCAAACCCAAAAACCCAAACCAACCAAAAACCCCAACCCAAACCCAAACCAAACCCAACCCCCCCAAAACCAAATAAAACCAAACCCAAACCAACCCCCCAACCCCAACCAACCAACCACCAAAAACCAAACCAAACCAAACCCAAAAACCCAAAACCCAAAAACCCCCAAACCAAACCCCAACAACCAACCAACCCCCCCACCCCCCCAACCCAACCCAAACCCCCCAACCCAAACCCCCCAACCAAACCAACCAACCAAACCAAACCCAAAACCCCACCCCAACCCAAAAACCAACCAATCCGCCCCCCAAACCCAAACCCCAACCCAACCAACCCAACCAACCAGCCCCCCAAACCCCAAAAACCCAAACCAACCAGCCCCCCAAACCCAAAAACCAAAACCAAACCAAACCCAAACCCAAACCCAAACCAAACCCAAAAACCCCCCAACCCCCCCCAAAAAACCAGCCCCCCCAAACCCCCCAAACCCAAACCCAAACCCAAAACCAACCAGCCCCCCCAAACCAAACCCAAACCCAAACCCAAACCACCCAAAAAACCCAAACCCAAACCCAAACCCAAACCCAGGAAAAAAACCCCAACCCAACCCAAACCAAACCCAACCAAACCCAAACCCCAACCCCCAAAAACCCAAACCCAAAGCCACCCAACCAACCAAAACCAAACCCAAAAGCCCCCCAAACCCAAACCCAAACCCAACCACCCCCCAAACCAACCAACCAAAAAAAAACCAAAAAAACCCAAACCCCCCCCAACCCAAACCCAAACCCAAAACCCAAACCCAACCCCCCAAACCCAACCAAAAACCCAAACCCAACCAAACCCAAACCCAACCCAAACCCAACCAACCAAAAAAACCAAAAAACCCAAACCCAACCAACCCAACCAACCCCCCAAAACCCACCCAACAAACCCAACCCCCCAACAACCCCAACCCCAACCCCCCCCAAACCCAAACCCAAACCCAGCCCCCCAACCCAAACCAACCCCCCAACCCAAACCCCCCAACCCCCCCAACAAACCCAAACCCCCCCAAACAAAACCAAAACCCAATCAACCAACCAACAAACCCACCCCCCAACCCAAACCCCAACCCCAAACCCAAACCAACCCCCCAACCACCCAAACCCTAACCAAAAACCCAAAACCAAAAAACCAACCAAAAAACCAGAAAAACCCAACCAACCAACCAAAAACCCCACCCAAACCAACAACCCCCCCCAAACAACCCAACAAACCCAACCAATCAAAAAAACCCACCCACCCAAACCCAACCAACCAACCCACCCCCCCAAACCCAAAACCAACCACCCACAAAAGCAACCAATAAACCCAACCAACAACCACCCAACCCCCCAACTAACCAACCAATCAAAAACCCACCCACCCAAACCCAAACCCAAACCCCAACCCACCCCCCCAAAAACCAACCAACCCCCCAAACAAAAAACCCAATGCCCCCAACCCAAACCCAACCACCCAACCAACCACCGGGCCCAAATCATCCCCCAAACCAAACCCAAAAACCATTTCAATCACCAAACAAAAACCCAAAACCCAAACCAACCAACCCCCCAAACCCAAACCACCCAAATAAACCTATCCCCCAACCCCAACCACCCAACCAACCCCCCAACCAACCATCCCCCCAAACCCCCCAAACCCAACCAAAACCACCCCAATCACCCCAAACAAAAAACCAAAACCCAAACCCAACCCCAACCCCCCAAAACCAAACCCATCCAAATCAATTTACCCCCAACCAACCACCCAAACCCAACCCCCCAAACCCAAAACCATCCAACCCAACCCACCCAACCAAGGGCCCCACCCAACTAATCCCCCCCAAACCAACCAACCCCCAAACAATTCCCCAACCAACCCCAACCCCCCAACCCCCCACCCAAACCCTATAACCAACAAACCACCAAACCCAACAAATCACTAAACCCACCCCCCCAACCCCCCAACCAAAACCAAACCAACCAGCCTCCCAATAAAACCTACCAACCAATATAAAAACCAACCAAACCCCCCAAACCCAAAATACAACCCCCCAACCCCAATCACCAAAAAAACCAACCCCCAAACCAATCACCCAACCAGCTATCCAACCAACTCCCCAAACCAAGCAGCCACCCAACCAAAATCCAACCAACACCCAACTACCACCCCCAACTATCACATAACCACAAAAACCAAACCCATCCAAACCAAAAGAAACCCAACCAACCAACCCCAAGCCAACCAACCCCCCAAAAACCAACCACCCAACCCAAACCCAAACCAACCTGTTATTACTGTTCTTCCTGGAAAGGTTTAGTCCGTAAAGGTAGCGTGGGAGCATGATTGGCCGGGAAAGTTTGGCTTTAATTGGGTAGGAGTGAGTAACAAGGGCAGTGTGAGGGAGTGACCGCAACCCAGCCCGTGGAGGGGGGCACTTGTGTCTGTAAGTCGGTCGGCCAGAGTGAGAGAGGGTGGGCTGTGTTCCCCTGCCCTAGGAAGCCTACAGAGGGCAGATGAATCCCCGCGAAATATAAACTAGTAGAGCAGACGGCTAGGCTGTGTGCTCTGCAGTACGGTGTCACATTTGCTGGGCCACGCCCCTGCGTCGTCCACGCGACAATACTGGTGGGCCTAGGTATAAAGGTTTTACATAGCTCCCCCAGAGAGGGACTGGTTTCGTCACTGTAAATCAAAAATGGACAAAAAAATGCAACAGGAAAGAAAAAACCTCCCCATCCGGGGGAAAGAAAAAGGGTTTGCCCGCGTTTTTTATGAGTATGAGCTGGAAGTCAGACGGGAACAAAAATCTTCTAAACGGTTGTCCGCGGGCTGAAATCAGTTGACCACCTTTACTCGTTGTTGCACCCTCCATCTGCAAAAAATGACTGACAGTACATTTCCTAAGGTGTACTTTAAATCAAGGGCGCATGCCCTGACCGTAAACGGTTTTTTTTCCTTTAGTTATAAAACACTGGTGCACATACGTACAAAAATCTATATCCAGGGAAATTTCATTACACTCTGGGTCCCCCTTCTAAAATATTTACATAATTACTGATGTTGTCCCCCCTGATTTATTATCGACTAGTATACAAGTTGTGCATTTATACCCAATTCTGCAAGCAAACAATTAGCAAACTGCGAGGAGCAGAAAGTCTGGTACGTCAATGTCACGAAATGTACTGTTGTCCTGGGTTCGCAGGCCATAAGTATGGAGCCTTACGGGGCCGTCTTCCGTACCTTTGTAGGGGGAGAAGGATAGACGGTTTGTCCCTAAATTAGTTGATGGGCGTTGCAACGCACGCCCCTCCAGCTCTGCTTGGGCCTGATAGGGGTCCACATATTCTTTTGGATCAAGGGGGGCTTCCTTATAGTTCCCGTGAATTCCCTCACTCGAACTTTTTCCCCAGGAGCTGTCGTAGGACACGGTAAGGACCCCAAATTTTGGGACAAGTTTGTGCATACCTGGGTCTGCACGGGGTTGAGCAACATAACTTTGCAACGGGTTCCCATTTGCTTTCCTTGGCGCGGGCATTGCGCTCAGATGAACCTTCAGTGCTTTATAAGGTTCTCTCGTCCCCGCGGGAAAGACAAGCTGCGTTGTCCTCATCTTTACTAACTGGGTTATCAGTATCGAAAAGGGGCTGGGTGGAGAAAAACAAAATTTTCTAGGGTAAGCGTTGTCTTAGCCTACAAAGCAAATGAGGGTCTCACCGACGAGCTTTTGAGGGAGGAATTTAATGTACACTGAACATCGGGGATAGCCTCATCCCTGTTAAAATTGGGGTTAAGGGTTACTCTGAGCACCCCCAGGATTTGCGATTTGTAGTTCAGCAAGACCATTTGCGGGTGACGTGGAGCCGGGCTTGATGAATGTTAAATCTGGAGCAAAGATCCTGCATTATGCCATTTATAACTCAGACCCATTTTTGACAGAAAGGAACGTGGGGAAGTATGACGAAAAAAACAAAATGCTCATGGAAAGCACTAGCACCGTTTTCCCCCCCCCCCTTTTTTCAGGAATGGGTACTAATTCACTGTACCGAGTAATTATCTCCATTACAAGCGGTGTTATTTCCCCTTTTCCCAGGTCGAGAAGTTCGTCAAAAGGTCGACGAAGTTCCTTTTCCGGGTCCTTTGTAATGGGATACCCTTTTGAAGGGGTTAGGGCCTGTATTGGTACCCTTTGCTGTAGGGAAACAACACACGGGTACATGCTTTGGGATGTCCCCTGCCATTTGGCCGAAATATTTTTATTCGTCCCGTTTTATACTGCGGTCCTCCCGGGGTGCGTAACCTGGGGCATTTTGGATCAACCTAAGAGTAGCTGGTTTTTGGCTTGGATCACCCGTTGGTATCGGTTCTGCCGGGGTCCCCTGGCAACACGGACAGTACTCCTTGGTTGACCACCAAAACCTTCATGGAACGGAGACTTGACCTGTTTCAAAAGTCCTCCCTTTGGGCGGAAAAGAAGGGTGGAAAACCACACAGGGTCCCCCTCGTTGGGCTTTCGAGACCCCGACAGAGGGAAAGAATTGCCCACCACGAAAGCTATATGTTCGACAGGGCATCAGCTAAAAATTTTGCTTACTGGGACATAGCAAATTTAGGGGTTTTAGTCTTGAAATGAGCGACCACCCAGCATCTTTCCCCGGGGGTTCTTATTCCAAAAAAAGGGCCCAAAAAGGGTAAATGATCTGTTAAAATTTGTAGGGTAATGATAGATGATTCCCGGGGAAAAGACTCAGGCCCATACAATGGCTAAAACTTCTAGCTTGTATGAATATTGACTTCCGCTTTAGTAAGAAAAGGGTTGATGGAATAGGGTGTTGCTTCCAAGATTCCTGCAAGGGCTCACCGATGCAACTTTGCTGGATCTCGTCAAGGTAAAAAAGCCTTGGTGAAATCAGGGAATTAAAGGGGTTGGGGGGTGATGTTAACTTGTTCTTAAAATACAAAAACTCGTTCCCGATCACACGTCCACTCAAAAGGGGCAAAAATAAATTTACAAAATTTAAGAAGCTGTAGGTAAGTGGCAAAAAGTGCATGATGACATGAACAATTTTTCTGAAATAGGCTTTTAGTAACTGTAACTGTATTTGGGGCAGGACAGTTAAATAAGTCCAAAATATTAGGAAATGCTGGGAAGTCACTGTTTACTTAACTTTGAGTGCGGGGGAGAAGGGACGGGTGCTGAGGTCCTGGAACTTTCAGTATGTCTGTGACACTACAGCCTCGTAGATTTTTTATACTGTATGGGGTTTAATGTGTAGGAAAAATTTCAGAATGGACTTGGGAAGAACGGAAAGACCGGGGGTTTCTCTGTGGAGGTATAAATTTAGAAGAACGTGGATCCCGGCGGAACCACCTGTGGTTGGTTGTTTACAAGGCAAGGTGTCTGGGCGCGTGACTGACTGCGGCTTAGCACCGGAGAACAAAACATTTACTGCACTACTCGAACGCCCAAAAAAAAAGTTAAGGAAACTTTGAAATGGGACGAGTAAGTTTTACGTAACAAAAACACTGGGAAAAAGAACTGGTGATGAACGGGTTTAACAGCAAAGGGGGAAAGGAAAAAAAATTAAAATGGGAAAACAAAAAAAAAAAAAAAATTTTCACTGGTTGGAGATACGTAGACGCTGATATTGTAGACATATGATATCCGAGTGCTGAGACGCTGAACTGGCGGCTTAGGGGGTAAGCCAATGGGGTTCCCCCGTGGGTTTGCAAGTAGAAATTCTTGGGGAAATGGAAGAACACAAAAAACATGGACGGGGGAGATGGACTCGTTGCGTAGCGAGAAGGCTTTTAGAGGGGCTGGTGTGTTTACAAGTGATTTGGGGATAAACCAACCCAGATGCCTTTGGTAAGGTGGGCCCACGAAGCCAAAACACTAAAAAGACCTCACCTCTCTTCTTGTAGTGAAAGGGCGTAGGGAGCTGTGGGGCGGGGAATGGTGTGGGAGTGTTGAAGGGCTGAGGAGGGTGATGAGGTGAACACGTGATGCTAAGGCTGGAGATGAGCCGTGACGCCCAGTCCAGGGTTTTTGGGGAAAAATTAGGGAAGATCTATCCAGGTCCCGTCAACCCTGGGGAGTAACAGATAACTCTTTAGGCCCGCAGGGCGTTGGATGACGACGGATGATGTTGATGGCGTCGACCGATGGGGTTGACCCCTCCACCTGAAGAGGGTCACAATGCCCCTGACCCGCTTCCCACGTTATTATGTTTTTTTCCTGCTGAACAGGGTTTAGTGCCGTGAAGGAAGGTAGGTAGCAAAGATACGGCCCCGGGACTAGTTTGCTTTAATTTGGGGGGAGTGAGTACACAACGGGCAGTGTGAGGGATGACCCAAGCCAGTCCGTGGAGGGGGAGCACTTGTGTCTGTCTAGTCGGTCGGCCTAGGAGTGAGAGAGGGTGGGCTGTGCTTCCCACTGACCTAGGTAAGCCTACAGAGGGCAGCACTGAATGCCGCGAAATATGAACTAGTCAGAGCAGACGGCTATGCTGTGTGCTCTGACAGTACAGGCTGTCTACAAACCAACCAACCAACCAACCAACCCACCAATCAACCAAATAACTAACCAACCACCCAATCACCTAACCAACCTACCAATGAATCAACCAGCCATCCAACGAACCAACTGGCCAATCACTCAACCAGCCAATCAACCAACCAACCAACCACCCAATCAAACAACCAATAACAATTGGTATTAGGACCGGTGATGTCTCTGGTTTATGTGAAGGACCTACCAGATGGAATCAAGTCAGTGGTATCTCTCTTCACTGATGATGCTGACGAACAAAGCTGGTATCAACAACGCCTGTAAGGCTGAGCTGACAGGTATGTAAATAAGTATAAAGATGACCGCCTTCCCAAAACATTGACGCCATGATCACCACCACCACTACTACTGAAGCAGCAACTGCTGCAACAGCTACTCCTTCTGCAGCTGCTGCTACAGCTGGTCTTGCAACAGCTACTGCAAAAACATTATAATTAAAACACTCCTTCTAACTCTATTATTCATGATTGGAATATTAGGAATGTATGATGACCCTTCACCAGACTTCCTGGATACTGTGAATTTAAATTTCATGTAAACAAGATGGATTAGAACATCTTGAAAAGGCAATGTACTTGCCTAATTGTGGTTGCAGGGGTCGATTCATAGATCCAGGCCCGCCTCTTTACTGACCGCTTCATAAGCTTTATCATACGTCTTCTTAAAGCTATGTATTGATCTTGCCTTCGCTACATCACTCTCCAAATTGTTACACTTCCTGACAAACTCTATGTGTGAGGAAATGCTTCCTAACATCCCTGTGACTCATCTGAGTTTTCAACATCCAGCTGTGACCCTTATTGCTGTATCACATTTCTGAAGCATTCTGTCACTATCCACATTGTCAATTCTTCTCAGAATTTTTTTATGTCGTTATCACGTCATCCCTATCCCTCCTGTCTTCCAGTGCTGTCAGGTTAAGTTCCTTTAAACTCTCCTCGTAGGACAAACCCTTCAGCTCCGGGAATAATGTTAAACAGCCTAAATATCAACAATCTGAATGAATTTTTTTATGATCGAGACTCAAGACTTTATAAAAGTAATAAATGACATGTCCATGCACTCTGCCCCAGGCCCATGCTCGAGGAATTCCATGTTCATCAAGAACTGCATAGACACAGGGCACATCCCACAGTCACTAAAAACAACTGATATAGCCTCACTTCACGAAGGTGGCAGTAAAACAATTGCTTTAAGAATCTTTGAAAGGGTTCTAAGAAGCAAGATTGCCAACCACTTGGATACCCAACACTTGCACAACCCGGCGGAGCATGCATTTAGAGCAGGTCGCTTCTGCCTCTCACAACTACTGGACTACTATCACATGGTCTTGGATGCACTGGAGGACAAGCAAGATGCAAATGTAAAATACACCGGCTTTGCTAAAGCCTTCGACATGTGCGATCATGGCGTAATAGCAAACACAATGCGTGATAAAAGAATAGCAGGAAAAGAGGGTAGATGGATCTATAACTTACTAACAAATAGAACACAAAGAAAGGAAGAGTAAAGTCAGAGGCGGGTACAGTGAAAAGTTTTGTTCTACAAGGTACAGTATTTGCTTCCATCCTTTTCTTCATTCTTATATTTTGCATGACAGTGTCATCCATTGAAGTCACTCCAACTCTCTTAGAAGACAATAACCAAGTCTTTAAATGAGCCTCAGAAAGCAATATGAAGGCTAATTAAGACAAATTTTAATTACTCCGTTGTGGAAAACTCGAGAAAATAAAAACTGGTTCAGAGTATAAAACAAATTCCAACCACAAAATAGAGAGAAAAACTAAAAATAATAATAATATAATAATTTTCTATTTACTACATGTACAAGATATATAGTCCTAGGTGACATCAATGACATAGTACTATGTAGAAAGCCCCTTGTTTTGCAGAGTATTTCGGGCAAAATTAGGTCAGTTTTGTCCCAGGATGCAACCCACACCAGTCGACTAACTCCCAGGTACCCATTTTACTGAGGGGAACATAGACAACCGGTGTAAAGAAACACGCCCAATGTATCTATCCTCGCTGGGATTCGAACCCAGACCCTCCTCGTGTGAAGCGAGAGCTTTAGCCACCGGGCCACAGGACACCATAATGTGAAGGACCTGGTAGTGATAGTGGGAAATTATGGTGATGAGGTTCACAGTTACATTACTGAAATATTTCATCTATATAATTTGAGAGAGGGCACAGCTAAGCAACAATTTATTGTACTTACCAATGTTAGTTGTACCTCAGAGCCAGGTGGGGTTTTAGAGACACTAGGCTGCACCATGCCTCATTCGAGACCCACACACATTCTTTCTCACCCACAAACAAAGTCGGGCCTATCAAATATTACAACATAAAAATTAATACCAATAATATTGGTAAATTACAAGATAGTGAGTATGATGGTTTGTAAATAGAAAGACAGGAAAATTTAACCTAAGGGGGCTGTAGGGCAAATTAGAGTTACATATACCGAAAAATAGCTTAACTCTTTGGCAACACAATGGTACCAGAATGAATGTTCTACGACGTTTCTACAAGAAATTATAGTCATTTATATCAGGTATGGTGACGGTGATATTGGTAGCGAGTCTGCTCACGGCCCGTATATTTTTTGGATTTTTTCCTTGTTTTTTATCGCTTTTTCTTGCATTATTCTTTCTAATATAATAACTGACAAAGCATACTCAACCCCTGCCAGTTTGGATTTAGGAAAAATAAAAGCACTAATGAAGCAATCATAAAAATGCTAGATCTGCTTTACACAGCATTGGAAAATAAGGAATATCCACTAGGAATTTTTATTGACCTAAGAAAAGCTTTTGACACAGTAGACCACGACATCCTACTCCACAAACTTGACCATTACGGTATAAGAGGCCATGCGCTTGCTTATTTCAAATCTAACCTTACTAATAGGTATCAGTATGTTACCATTAAAGACACAGCATCAACAACACGGCCACTTGATACTGGAGTTCCGCAGGGAAGTGTCCTTGGTCCCCTGCTCTTCCTCATACACATCAATGATCTTCCAAACGTATCCCAACACCTGAAACCCATTCTCTTTGCTGACGACACGACTTATGTCATCTCTCACCCTAATCTTGCCACCCTCAACACCATTGTTAACGAGGAGCTGATCAAAATACCGACTTGGATGACAGCCAATAAACTTACGCTTAACACTGACAAAACCTACTATATTATGTTTGGTAGCAGAGCAGGAGATGCACAAATTAACATTAAGATCGACAACACTCTAATTACCAGACATAATGAGGGCAAATTCCTAGGCCTATACCTTGACAACAACCTGAATTTCAGCACCCATATCCAACACATAACCAAAAAAAGTATCCGAAAACAGTTGGGATCCTCTCCAAGATACGATACTACGTGCCGCAAAATGCCCTTCTTACACTATACCACTCACTTATTTATCCATACCTCACCTATGCTATTTGTGCTTGGGGATCAACTGCAGCAACACACCTAAAGCCAATAATAACCCAACAAAAAGCTGCAGTAAGAATAATCACTAAATCCCATCCCTGGCAACACACCCCCCCACTCTTCATAGATCTAAACTTACTCCCTGTTCAGTACATCCACACTTACTACTGTGCAATCTACATCTCCAGGACCTTAAACTCCAATATCAACCTTGACCTAAAACGCTTTCTTGATAGTTGTGACAGAACCCACAGGCATAACACCAGACACAAACATCTCTACGACATTCCCCATGTCCGACTAAACCTTTACAAAAATTCAATGTATGTCAAAGGCCCTAAAATCTGGAACACCCTACCTGAGAACTCTAGAACTGCAGACACATTCATCACCTTCAAAACTACCATTAGAAAACATCTTATCTCCCTGATAAACCCCATCAACTAACTACACGAATACCACCTGGTGGTTCACACGTACACTCACTCACCCATTTGACCATAAACAGAAATATTAATCTCAATCTTAAAATAATGAATCCTATGATACTCCAATACTGAAACTATGTACTGTGCCAAAACAAAAGCATTCACATTGCTAAACTCACAAACTAGTATTTAGTCACTTAGCCATAATACCAACTTACCTCATAATTTGTAATATTTTAAAATAAAGAATTAAACTAAGTCTGCCCGAAATGCCTAGCCATGCTAGACGTTCTAGTGGTACACTCTGTAATCATTATTTAACTACATGTAAACCACACAACAACCAAATTCTGTAAATTCAACATTGTAATCTTTATAGAGAAAAAACTTTAAATTTAAATTTGACTATTTGGCATCTTTAAAAGAGTAGGCGGAGTTTATACAAAATTGGAACAACCAAAACCTGGGGGAACGCTCGGAAGTTTTCCCCGCTCCAGAGAAAAGGGAAAACACTTCTTATTACCTTTATTATCAACTTAGGGCTTATTTTCTATCAAAATTGATAAAATATGTTTTAAAATAAACACTATAAATAACTACAAACTTTATAACTCTAACTGTATAAAAAGGCCAAAATATGGCGAGAGATTTCGGGAATATTTTAAATTTTATTAGTATCCTCTCCATGTATTTTTTTGGTCTCTGAGTAAAAGAAACGGGGTTTTGAAAAGGAAACTACACTAGAACATAGTTTATAAGAAATACACCTAACAAACACGTGTTGTGTGAGTAGAGTTGTTGTGTGTGTATGAGTTGTGTGGGGTGTGTATGAGTGGTGGGTGTGTGTGTATGAGTGTGTGTGCGTGTGGTGTATAGTTTGGTGTGTGTATACCCATTTGTACTCCCTTTTGTGGTTGCAGGGGTCGAGTCCAGCTCCTGGCCCCCCCTCTTCACCGGTTGTACAGGGCCCCCTCTCCCCCGCTCCCTTGGGTTTATCAAACCCGTCTTAAAAAATGTGTATGGTTCCTGCCTCCATACGTCATTTTCTAGGCTATTCCACTGCCTTACAACTCTATACTGAAGAAAAAACTTCTACTATCTCTCTGACTCTTTGTGTCTTCAACTTTCCCAAATTTTGGCCCCTTTTTCTGTGTCCCCCCTGGAACCGTCTTTGTCCACCTTGTCTATTCCACGCGTATTTTATATTCGTTTATCATGTCTCCCCCGACCCTCCTGTCCTCCCTGTGGTAGGGGGATTTCCCCACTTTTCCCCTGGCATTCCCTTAGTCTGGAATAACCTTTTCGCAAACCTTTGTATTTCTCTAGTTTTTGACGTGTTTATCAATGCGGGGGTTCCAAAACAGGTGCTGCATACTCCATTATGGGCCTGACATACACGGTGTACGTGTCTTGAATGATTCTTATTAAGGTATCGGAATGCTGTTCTCAGGTTTGCCAGGCGCTCATATGCTGCAGCAGTTATCTGATTGATGTGTGTTTCCCGGGGGACATGCTCGGTGTTATACTCACCCCAAGATCTTTCTCCTTGAGTGAGGTTTGCAGTCTTTGGCCACCTAGCCTATACTCTGTCTGTGGTCTTCTGTGCCCCTCCCCCATCTTTGACTTTGCTTTTTGGCAGGATTAAATTCGAGAAGCCATTTGCTGGTCCAGGGTCCGTTGTCCAGGTCTCTTTGAAGTCCTGCCTGGTTCCTCTCAGAATTTTATTCTCCTCATTAACTTCACATCATCTGCAAACAGGGACACTTCTGAGTCTAACCCTTCCGTCATGTCGTTCACATATCCCAAAAAATAGCATGGTCCTAGGACCGACCCTGTGGGCCCCCCGCTCGTCACAGGTTGCCCACTGTGATACTTCATTACGTACCATGACTCGTTGTTGCCTCCCTGTCAGGTTTCTCTGATCCATTGCAGTGCCCTTCCTGTTATATGCGCCTGGTGCTCTAGCTTCTGCACTAATCTCTTGTGAGGAACTGTGTAAAAGGGCCCTTCTTGCAGCCCAAAGGGAAGATGCAATAAACCCACCCCTCTCTCTCTTGTCTTACTTCTGTTATTTTATCATAAAAACCCCAGAAGGTTTGTGACCAGGATTTGCCTTCCGTGAATCCGTGTGGTTGGCATTTATACCCCTGTTCCGTTCCAGGTGCTCCACCACTCTCCTCCGATATCTTCTCCATAATTTTGCATACTTAACACGTCAATGACACAGGTCTATAGTTTAGTGCCTCTTTTCGTCTCCTTTTTTTTAAAAAAAGGGAACTTCATTTGCCGTCTTCCATACCTCAGGTAGTTGCCAGTTTCCAGGGATTTTGTTGAAGATTGTGGTAAGTGGCACGCACAATATATCTGCTCCCTCTCTAAGGACCCACGGGAGATGTTGTTGGTCCCATGCCTTTGAGGTATCGATGTCCCTTAGCAGTTTCTTCACCCTCCTCATCTGTATGTATGTCGTCCAACACTTGTTGGTGTATTCCTTGCTGGTGTCCCGTCTGGTCTGTCCCCCCAGAGTCCTTCCTGTCTCTACTGTAAATACTTCCTTAAATCTCTTGTTTAGCTCCTCACATACCTCTTGATCGTTTCTTGTGAGTTCTCCACCTTCTTTCCTCAGCCTTATCACCTGGTCCTTGACTGTTGTCTTCCTCCTAATGTGGCTATACAGCAGTTTCGGGTCAGATTTGACTTTCGATGCTATGTCCTTTTCATACTGTTGCTGGGCCTCCTCTCCTTATCTGTGCATACTCGTTTCTGGCTCTTCTACTAATCTCCTTGTTTTCCTGGGTCCTATGCCTCCTGTACCTTTTCCATTCTCTGTTGCAACTTAGTTTTTGCCTCCCTACAACCTTCGGGTAAACCAAGGACTCGTTTTGGTCTTCCTATTATTTCCGTTTCCTTGGGAACAAAACTTTCCTCTGCCTCCTTGCACTTTGTTGCCACATATTCCATCATCTCGTTTACTGATTTTCCTACCATTTCTCTGTCCCACTGAACCTCCTGCAGGAAGTTTCTCATACCTGTGTAGTCCCCCTTTTATAGTTTGGCCTGTCCCCTTCAGTTCCTGTTACCTTCTCCACTTGTAACTCTACTATATAGTCAAAACTCAGAACACATGATCGCTAGCTCCAAGGGGCCTCTCATAAGTGATGTCCTCAATGTCTGAACTGCTCAGGGTGAACACAAGATCCAGTCTTGCTGGCTCATCCTCCCCTCTCTCTCTGGTTGTGTCCCTGACATGTTGATGCATGAGGTTTTCAAGTACCACATCCATCATCTTGGCTCTCCATGTTTCGGGACCCCCATGTGGCTCCAGGTTTTCCCAGTCGATCTCCTGTGGGTTGAAATCGCCCATTACCAGTAACTTTGCTCTGCTCGAGTGAGCTCTTCTTGCCACCTCAGCCAGTGTGTCCCACCATCACCCTGTTGTTTTCTTCGTACTCCTCTCTTGGCCTCCTGCAGTTCTGTGGTGGGTTATACATCACTCCAATGACTACTTTATGTTCTCCCGGACTGAATTGTACTACAATGTAGTCTCTTTCTCCAATCATGTCCATGCCTTCCATTTCCTCAAATCCCCATCGGTGTTTTATGAGCAGTGCAACCCCTCCTCCCCCTCTACTCCTTCTATCTTTCCTCAGGATCTGATATCCCGTTGGGAAGATTGTGTCTGTTATTGTCTCAGCGAGTTTTGTTTCTGTGACTGCTATGATGTCTGGGGATTTTTCACTGATTCTTTCATTCCACTCCTCATGTTTATTCATTATTCCATCCGCGTTTGTGTACCAAACCTTTAGCTTCTTTTCTATCATTGTGGTCATGCAAGAATATTGGGGTTGGGGAGCGAGAGCCTTGGTGGGGGCCTATATGGGGCTGTGGTGTAGGTGGGGTCAGAATGCCCATAAGGGACAGCTGTTGGGGTGAGGTTTGTGATATGGGGATTGGTGGCAGAGGGAACAGTGAGTGGGTTGTAGTATAGGTTGCTCAGTTTGCGTTGGAATATCGCGGGTGGAGTCTTTTGATGGGAGATTCTGTGGGGTGTGTTTGCCCTTCCTCCTGTGTCTGGGTCCTGCTCATTTTCATTGCTTCTCGTTCCTCCTTGCGTCTCTGTACCCTCTCTTTCAGTGTAGTCCTTTCTTCTTGTGTTCTGTCGCGGTCGAGGTATACTCTCTGGTACCCCTCTTTGTCCCTCAGTCTTGCTTTCTCTTGCAGAATCCTGGTTCGAACTGATTCTTCCTTGAAAGTTACTCTGACAGGCCGTATCCTTCCACTCGCAAACCACCCAATTCTCTGAAAATTTGTCACCTGGGTCATATTGCCCTCCCCTATTGTTTTCATGATGCCTTCAATCATTTTTTTCTCCTCCTGTTTTATTTCTTCAAAGTTGCCCCCTTGGCTTCTTGGAGCCCGTACACAAAAAACTGACCTCGCCCTTTCCTCCTCCCACTGAGTCTCCATCTGCGTCCTCTGAGGCATTTTATTTCCTTCCATTGACATGTTCTTGCCTTCAGTCCCTGTCATATCTGAAACTTCTATTCTCAGTGGACTGTCTTTCCTGACCAGCTGTCCCTTGCTACTGCAGTTGGCTGTTAGAATCTCTGCATATAGCATACCTTCATTGTCTTCGGACTGTCGTTTGATCTTAGTGTGCTCGTCGTCTTTTCCCTGGCCCCACGTGGGTCTGATAGGGCCTTCAT
This sequence comes from Cherax quadricarinatus, assembly GCF_026875155.1. NCBI lineage: Eukaryota > Metazoa > Arthropoda > Malacostraca > Decapoda > Parastacidae > Cherax > Cherax quadricarinatus. The sequence continues at coordinate 112,768,843 of NC_069402.1, forward strand.
GTTCGGCATGTCTCCGTTGTTGCTTACCATCCCCTTGTCTGCGCCTGACTTTGAATTTCCTGATGTCACACCTGAATTGTCATTTGTCTCTCTAATCTTTTTCAGGCTTTGCAGTTTCTCTTCTAAGCACTGTATCCTAGCTTCTGCTGCTAAGACCTGTACTTCCCACTTCCTGCACTCTTCAGCTATCCGCTCCTCATTTTCTTACCAAGCTTACTATCTTCCTTCCCCACTCTTCCTCCCTTTTTTGGAGCTCTAGCTCCCAGTCTTTCCTCCCTGGTTCGTCCACCAGATCTCTGGGTTTCCGTCCTCTAAGGCCACCCATTTTTTTTTTTTTTTTTTTTTTTTTTTTTTTTTTTTTTTTTTACTTTTTATTACCACAGACAGAAGGCTAGAGGAGGGAGAGGGTGTGGGGGAGAGAGAGAGAGGGTAGAAAGAGGGAGAGAGAGGAGAGAGAAAGGGTAGAAAGAGGGGAAGAGAGGGAGAGAGTATGGGGGTGAGGGATAAGACCAAGGGGAGGGAGAGAAATGTGAGGGGGGAGAGAAAGGGTAGAGAGAGGGAGAAAGAGAGGTAGAGGGAGAGGGAGAGAAAGAGAGAGAGAGGGAGAAAGGAGGGAAGAAGGTATGAGAGAGAGAAACGCGAGGGAGGGAAAAGGTAAGAGGTCTGTGGGGGAGTGTGTGTGTGTGTGTGTGTGTGTGTGTGTGTGTGTGTGTGTGGTGTGTGTGTGTGTGTTTATGTGTGTGTGTGTATGAATTTGTATGTGTGTGTGTGTGTGTGTGTGAGAGAGAGAGACTCAGCAATCAACATTTGCACCAATAACTCACTACAGTTGTGACCGGGTGTGGAAGTGTGAATTGCTCATTACTCTAAAATTTGTTCATGATTGCAGCCAGGTATAAACGTAAGTAACCATTCTTACAGTATTCATTACCTTTGTAACTTGTGAGTTCATTACCTTGTACCTAGTTCAGCCATCAAAACTTTGGAGCCCGGTCCCTGGACCCATTGTGTACCTCTGTAATCTGTAAATACCTTTGTAACTTGTCATGATTGTGACTAGACCTACCTGGAGTTCATTACCTTTGTAAATTGTGAGTTCATTACCTTTGTAAATTGTGAATTCATTACCTCTGTAACTTGCTCAGCTATCAAAACTTTGAGGCCCAGTCCCTGGACCAATTATGTACCTCTGTAATCTTTTGACTACCGCCCACAGGATGGGTATGGGGTGCATAATAAACATATTAAACTAAACTAACTAACAAACGCGATTTTCGCGATTTTTTTTTTTTTGAGACGGGGGCCTGCCGGCGCTCCCGGCCGATATCTCGGAAGTAACTTATTCACCTAAAGTCCATAATTCTTCCTTTATTACTTAATTAAATGGAATAATATTCACAGAAATTGTAGAATAATGATTTCTCTAATTTCACCCAGGACATTTTTGGAAATAATCCAAATACTTTGGGAGTTATGTGGGAGTAAAGGGCAGATTTTTTTGCAATATTCCAGAAACTTACAAACTTTATTTTTTTTGTGAAATAAGGATAAGTTATTTAGAGGAAAGCTCACGATGAAAATGATTTTTTTTTATATTTTATTTAAAACATAGAACAAATACAATAATGTATAAGAGTATGAAACTAAAAACCATACTAGATATTACAAAACCTCTAGTACACAATCCCGGTACATTTAAAGAACACCATAGATCATGGCCATATTACAACCATATACATAACCCACAACCATATACATAACCTACAAACCCTCCTTTTACAATAATCATTATTGCCAGTGCAGACACAGCTGACACTTCTACCCCCCCCGTATGTACAGTCCCCCTTCTAAATAACATACATTAATTATCCTAATGAATGGTCATACCCTGACCTCATCAAAACCTAAGAGTTGGTAGTGCATGAACAAGACACAAAACATAAATTTACAGACTAAAACAGATATGAAACATTACATTCCTATACACATACACTGTAATAAGTAGAAGAATATACACCACCAATATAATATCAAATATTAATGTTAACCATGATTACAAACTTTCAAAACATTGCATATCGTGAAGTTCACGCTCAAAATGCAAGATAATACCCACATGCTACATTAGCGGTACAATACTAGGCTATGTAAAAAATTTAAAAAACCCCAAGGACTAGAACATAAATAAGTATTATCCAAAAGGTTCTCTGATTTTAGTAACTTAACAACCAAATCCTTATAACCCCTAACACGCCACATACAAACTTACCAAAAACGTAACTTTAACATTCCACAAGACTATATACTTTCGCTGTGCCTTTAGCACGTGCCTAACTAGTATTACTTACAAATATAGATAAAAAAATTTTTTAATCTAGAGAACTAATCCTTATCCACACATGTTTACATAATAGGTAATTACTTTAATCTGATGCAGGAACACGAAACAAAAATGGCAAAAATAACTCAGTTCTTCAAGATACATAGTGAAAGGAATATCCTCTCAAGAAAATTTTAAAAAATTCAATTGCAAGACCAGTAAAAGTGAAACATAATACGCTACCAAAAGGGAAAAATATACATATTATATAATTTATATATTTAAACTGCCATTTACACCTTCCCCATAAGGGAACTAAGCTAAACTAATCTTTCACAACCTCTCATCTAGTCCACACAAGTACCTCCAATCACACCCAATCACCCATCATTGCGCACCCAAGGAGGTGAGCCCTTTTGAATACCCCTGAACCCCCCCCTTTTACCAACCTACTCACCCCGGCAGTTAAAACCCCTTTTAACGCCAATAAATTCCCTATTGTTAGGCCTCTATAACCCTCGGAAAAAACCTCATCCCACCTTTTCCAAAAATGTCTCTATTGCGACACAAGGTTCGATAAAACGTCGCCCCCAAAGTCCTTCAAAAGCACATCCCCACCCTCCTTCCCCTCATACCCCACAAAACATATATGTAGTCCACGATTACATATGTTACCCCCTTACCACACCCTCATCACACCACTCATATCAAGACTCAACGCTCGCAATACCGACACACCTCGACCCCCCACCCTCACCACAACCTTATTCATCCATACTCTGATGCACTCCAAACCTTCACAAAAATAGACATGATACGCAGTCTCTTCCCCACTGCATCTGCCACACCCCCCATCCTCGATAACCCTCCTATCTCGGAGCATCGCTCCCGATGGCAAAATCCCATGCAGGAAACAATACTTTAACCCTCACGCGGCCTAGGTCGTATCCTTAATTTACTAAATCTTCGCCATATTACATCCCATGCATACATGGGGTAGATCCCTTCAACCGGCGCCACTAGATGTCTCTCTAACAATTTACATAAAGTTCCCACCTTTACTTTTCCCGGTTCCATGGCTAACACAAAAGTATGTAAAAACTGTTTCACTTTCCCTTTCATTTCCGCCCCTCCATACCATTTCCTCAGGTGGCATGTACCTTATATCTACCTCTCCCCCCTCCATGCCCCTGCACTTATCACTTCCTCTTAATAAAAACACATTTCACGCACTTTTCAAGTCCAACAAACCTAACCCTCCCCTACATACCGGCAATGTCACTACCTCCCTTCGCAACCAATTGCCCCTTTGAGCCCAAAAAAAATTTGAACACCATTCTAAGAATACTCGTGATCGCTGTTCCTGTTAACGGCATCACTGCCGAAACAAACCGGACTTTACTAAAAATAATCATTGATGACGTTTTGCACGTTGCCAAAGGGGTTTAAAATTGGTGAGGTCGCAGCATTCCCAAACGTCGCTGCACCTGTTCCACCATCCTATTCGAATTGCTAATCCTTGCAGCACTCAGGTCAGCCTCATAAACGACACCACAGATTTTAAAGACTCCTGGTTCTCCGCTGCACAACATCACATCCCCAATCTAATCCCCCTGCCCACTCTCCCAGCCCCATTATCATTGAACTTTTCCCGATTTTTCCCCTTTATCCCCGTAGCTCTCCCAAATTTTTGTACAACTTCCTCCAAAAGTCCTAACCGTGTCTCCCCATCACCAAAATAGTTGTATCATCAAAATAGCCCACCAAACCAGGCCAAGGCTTTGCTCACCATCCCCCTCACCTGTCCTTAGGGCGATCCTCACCATCCTATAAAAGGGATCCTGAACACATGCAAACAAAAGTTGTGGTAATGGACCCTCCTGCCGGAGACCCGCTCCATGGTGACTCCCTCCCCACACACCCCTTGATTTGCACCCTTACCTTCACATTTGAGTACAACGTATCACCCACCCCACTATTTCTTCGCCAAACCCCTGTTGTAGGAGAATACCCTCAAAAACCTTTCTACGACCCTGTCATAAGCCCCTTGCCAATCCAACGCCAAACCCAAAGCCCCTCTTCCCTTTCCATGTTCTCCAGGAACCCTTTATGATCCCGTGGCCCTCGCCCATTGACCTACCAGGCAACCCAAACTGAGACTCAAACACAACCCTCCCACAAACACATTAAACTGATTCCCAAGAATTTTCGTGAACAATTTATAATCAGCACAAAGCAAAGAATGGCTCGGTAATCCCCAAAAGGGGACTCTGCTGTTTACCCTTCGGACCAACACCACCCCCGCCGTTGCCTGTGTTTTTCCCCTCTTACCTCCTTCCTTCATGGTATTCATTAACTCTAATAGGGAAAACCCCTAAGCAGATCCCCGTGCTGTACATAAAATTCACTTGGTAAACCATCGATCCCGGGTGCCTTTCCCTTCCTCATGTCCATAAGGGCTCTCCATATTTCCTCCTCCTCAATGACCCCACCCAGTGCCTCCTGTCACTCCTCCCCAGTTTGCATGGCACATATCACATAAACCTGCCCAAAAACCTCTCCATCTACCCCACTACTTTTCCTCATATTCCTCAAACCATCTATTTTGCATATGCACTCATCCCCGTGGTTTCCCGTAATACCTGTCCCTCTCTAAATCCCCCCCACCAAGAAATGACTTGCAATCCCGGTATTGTAGTCGCTCGCTGTCGTACTTCTGTCCTCGCAGCACAAAAAGCCGATGGCTTGTCGCCCCATAGTACTTCATCCAACCCCGCCTGTACACGTACCGCTGCAAAACGTTCTTCTTGCAAATCCCTTATTCTGCCCTTCAACATGTGTATATCCTCCACTGGGTACACCCGGCCACAGCCCCCCCCTCGTAACAAACCCGTAATCTACATTCTAAATAATTTGACAAACCATACCACAATTGATTAATGCATTTACCCTCCTTCACATAAAACTGACGTATTCTTACCTTAGCCACACTATCCCCCCATCCTACCAACCCTCCTCCTCATCCTTCTGTCTGCCAAGAGCTGTTCCCAAAAAACTGCAAAACCTTCCACTCCCTCCCTATCCCTCAAAAAACCCTCGTGTTAGTTTCCAATAACTTCCCTGCCTATGAGTCAAAGCATCGCACCCCACCTCCACTAATACCGCCCTATGATCGGAAGACACCATTCAATAGTTTTAAAAGACTCTACCAAAAACCCCCTGAGATAAATATAACCTGTCCAAACGAGCCGCATATCCCATTCTTATAAAAAGTATGTTCCACCTCCCAAAACCTCCCCCGAAAGCATCACGTAACTGAAAGGGCTCTAAGCAGGCCTCCCAAGACTGAGGAAAAAAAATCCCGTCCCCTTTGGGGTTTCCCCGTCTGCCCCTTAACTATACAATTCCAATGCCCCCCAAAATCGCCACTGACGGAAACGTGCGTAGGTAGTACACGAGCTCCTCCCGCACAAAATCCATCTTCACTTTCACGTCACTTTCTGCTGGGGCATACACACACACAAACGCCACTCTCTCTCCCATCCACATCCTTCCACACGTAATACTCTCCCCCTCCCCCCTCTTTCCTGTGCAATACGAACGGGCTCGCCTCCCTGATCAACGCACCCACTCCTCCTTTTAAGCGCTCAGACGGCAACACATAAGCCTGATACCCAGGCACCTCTAATTCACGACCAAGCTTAAAATTGTGCTCCTGCACAAAAGCTAATCATCTTGTACCTATTCAAAAACATCCTGAAGCACTCACGTTTAACACCATCACACAGACCATTAATATTTATTGTTACACACCTGAGGCTGGCTTAAGGTTTCCCTCCCCGCCTCATGTCATGACTCTTCCCTTTCAAACCATTTCCCTGGGCTTTGCCTTTGCCACATACTCCACCCTCCTTCCCAACCATCCCCACCCTTCTGTCAGTAGTAGTACCAGTTCCTAGTAACCAGTTACCAGTAACCAGTGTACCAGTAGATGACTCACTACCAACTGTCTGTGTGAATCATTTACTGTATCCATATTGCTGCTGACCATAGCAGGATTTCAAACACCTTCACCCTGCATGTGAGTCAGTCGAAGATAGGCAGCAGAGAGAGGCAGGTCAGCTGTTGGCGCTTCCCATACTTCCGTTATATTATACGTACTACCAGCCTACATGAGTATTTTTACCCATCCATGTATCGAAAACCCACTTGACAAATGGTGGCACCGGTGTGGGCATGGATTTAAGAGTATTTCAGATGTTAGAAGACTGTTTGTGGGTTGCCGGCAGGTCAGAGGTGAACCGTCTCAGCCACCTCCAGCTCCAGCTTGCAAGCCTGTTGCAGCTGTTTTTCAAGCTTCCTGGCTTAGTTCATGTGCTAATTGCTTCAATCTCCAAGGGGTTGATCCGGATTTTGCAATTAAGCCAGCCAAGCCAGACTGTGGAAGTGAACGCTAGTCAGCCTGCCTCAACCTACCATCCAACCTGTCTCCTGTCATCCACCTGCTCCTTCATGCTGTGTGCATGGTTACACGTCTTCCAGTCAGCCATTCTCATGGGTTAAGCCAGTCAGCCAGCCCAGCTTCCTAACCCAGCTGAGAGAGAGAAGTAAGCCACGCAAGTTCCTCTGAAGTATTGTCTCATATATCGCTTGTGCTTGGATGCTGGTAAGAGTGGTCTTCATCATCCCTGTGGCATTGTGATTTAGTTAAGCCACCCTGTGCATGGTGAGAAGTGCGTGGCAGTGAGAGCACACAGGGCCAGCTTGTTCCGCTGCCCCCACCACCACAACCACCACCCAATCACCACCACCACCCGCCACCCACCTCATCTACCTGTGGGTTTTTTCTTTTTCCACCCTTGTACCGGGTCCTAGTACTGTTTTGGCTCACATAATTGGTCAAGAGATTGTAGCTGGCGCCAACGATAAAGCCAGTTATGTGAGTTCACCGAGAAAGCGCATTTCTTCCAACAGCAGTGTGAGTGTAGGAGGCATCATCACCGCACAGGAAACCTTCCCCTCATCACTAGTCACTCCATCTACACTACTCCAGACTTCAGTGATAATTTTCTGTTTAGAGACATTTTCCTGCATTTAAAGACATTTGCATGTGTGAGACATTCACAGTGAATTTCTTGTGTTCTCTAAGCCTTGTGTTTTCAGTGTAGACTCAGTGTTTCTTTAACTCATTATTTTTGCAATATTTTTCAGTGTTATCGCTCATCTCTTGTTTCATTTTTATAATTTTTATCTGTGTTTTTTTTTTAAGCTACTCTATGTCTTTATTGTGTAGTGTACCAGTCAGTCACTTCGTGTGAAATAATTCAATTTTTTTTTATTTTATCTTGTGTTCTTTCAGCATTGTATTCTCCAGTATTTGTCGTATACCAATTTATCCATTTATTTCTATGTGTACCTTTTTTTTCGTATGCCAGCAGTGTCTTCCCTGATCTTTTCGCAGACTTGTGTACCATTATTTTTGCCAGCAATTTTTGTCGTATCAGTCACAGCAAGATTTTGTTGTAAGAATATACTAAAAAAATGAATAAGTGAATATGTTGTGTGTGCCCCGCCACTTGTAAGTGTTGTGTGTCCCGCCATTTGTAAGTGTTGTGTGCCCCGCCACTTGTAAGTGTTGTGTGCCCTCCAACTTGTAAGTGTTACACTTCCAGGTATTTTTTTTGTTTCTTGTTTTATTTTTTCAATATTTTTCATATTTCTTTTAAAACAATTCTCTCATAGTGTAATTTCAATTTCTTTTTTAAACGTTAAAGTGTATTCTTACTCTGAGTAAATTGTTTGGTCAAATTTTAACAATTAAGAGTTTAAGTGTTTCAATCATGTTTTTCCGTCATAGGTTTAATTTTAATTATTTAACCTCATTTTCCCATGTAACTTTAATACAGCAATTATTATTTCTATCAAACCTTAATTGTTGCACAATGTTCAGCAGAGAATATTTTTCCTTTATTGTTATTTTTAGGCATTATTATTCTCAGTTCATTTTGTTTGAGTCTTGTTTTTCATTTATTATTTTTCCTCATGGTTGTCTTTTCAATTATACTTTAATTTTTTAATGCATTCTTAGAAACTATTTAAAAATTTCCCAGTTATTTTTCTCTTGCATAGAATTTTCGTTGATTTATTTTTGATACTTTTTATTTTTACATTGATTTACAGATTTATTAATTAATTTCTTTATTAGCAAGAGTACGCAGAACAGCTCATTTTGGCATTTAATTCAGTCCTCCAAGTAATAGTTTTTTTTTACCTTGTTTATTTCAATGCATTTTTTTTTATCTTGTCCAGCAGAGCCGGTCCCTTTACATTGAGTTTGTCCATTCCTCTACACAGTGAACTTATGACATTTTTTTTATTACTTTTCTGTACTTCTCTGCAGAAGTAGTTGCATCTCTTTTAATTTCAATTTTAGCTTTTGTATCATTTTTATTATTCAATTATTTTTGGCCTATTTGTTCTTGTGCAACTTCTTGTGCCATTATGTCTCACATACCGCGCCAAGTGAGACTTTAGTGAATGTCGAGTCGACACTCAGACCTCTCTCAGGCTACTGCTTGCTGTTCTGTCATCATCTCACAGTTCCTTATGGACTGACAGACCGACCCAGACACTGAGACCACAAAGTTTTACCATGATTCCCTTGATGTGTTACCTTTATTCAATGGGCCATGTAACATAGTCTGAAGGCATGGTTTGTACTGCCATTTTTCTCGTGTTAAAATATGCACTAGTTAGAACGTCCGCCTTCAGGAGGAAAGCTTAATCAGACTTGCGAAATAAAAGCTCTCATATTTCATTCTCTCATATCATAATATCGATCCCCTGCTGGCTGTTCACAGTTGTTTGATCTCCTAGATACGAGACTTCAGAATCTTACTAATTGGTCACAATATGAGGAACTGATTTCGTTCGTTCCTCGTACCAGTAAAAACAGAAAACAGCTGATCCATATGTCGTTCTTAGAGGGCACTAGTGATGCTACACAAAACACTAACCCATGAACTAATGAATAGTTTGAGTGTCATTTGCGTTAGATTAATCAAACTTTATCATCATTTACAATCTGTCCATTCCTCAGCTTTGTCCCTGACGAGGAATAAACCGATCACACAACGAACATCGATTTGCTAAAATAGCAGCTTTTGGAGCAATCAAAGAACTAATGCCGAATGCCGTAAATGCCCGGCGCCGTGCTTCCGTGTTGTGGGTGCTTGATGAGGCTAAAACCCCCAACTGTGACGATTGGACCCCCCTTACTACCAAGCCTATAATCATGTACGTTTCCTTGTGCCCCCAGGGTACTATCCCATGTATCAAACGTAAGTTTCACATCACACATTCATTCATTCAACACCACATTCTTTCATTCACCACCTATGCCTCAGTCTGCAGGCAATCCCACCTCTTGTTTGCGGCCACAGAGACAAATCGTGGTCGTCATAAACCATCTCGAGCGATCACCAAGGACCAGTGTACAGAGTCTTATAACCTCGTAGTATTCCATAGTCAATCACAGTAACCACAGTCAGCGGGAACTTGTTACAAGAAACATGGTTTCCGTGGCCCTAGATTGCAATTAATTGTCCTGATATTACCCCTAAGTAGGCGTCGTACTTATGATGAGTAAGCCAGTCAGATCTTCCCTACTGTACTATCATAGAATAACATGGACCATGACACATCTGAGAGCAATGCTGCTCTACTACCTTATTAACTCTAGGTCTTTTCCGTGACTTCCACCCGCAGAACCCGTAGAGGAACTAGACCAGTGGTTCTCAAATAACCAGAACCGAGTCCTCATTCCTTCCAAGCGTTGGAATTATGTCGCGCGTCCCCAGTCAAAACCGTCCCATGGTGACAAGTAGGTGATAATGATTACAACCATCCCCGTTCACAAATTCCTTTGAAGCCTTAAGCAGTCTCGAGAAAGACAATCCTCTGATGATTTTCTTCACTTGTCTCTGACGTAGATGATTTTTGGGGATGAAGTGGAACAAATCTTTTGCTGATTGAACAATCCACTTTTTGTTTGCACAATATCTTCCAATGCAACCATAGGCCCCAATGGTGCAAGCCTCTGTTCATAATGCGCCCCGTAATTAGTTTATGGACTCTGTGCGCTAAGTCAATATTATCAGTTCATTTGTTTAGGATAAAAGCCAAGTTACGCTGACGACATGTCCTTCTCGTAGAAACCGACTCATTGTCCCTCACCTTAGTGGGAGTAGCTGGTTTTCTCACCTTGCGTGACCGAGGTCGGACATCCCTCACTTGTTTCGCTATCCAAGGTAGGAGACTTTTTCAACTGCTCCTCCTTCCTTGTCGTCGACCAGATTACAGTTTCCCTTGTGACATTCTACTGGGATTTTGCTTCTATTCAGACATTTACGTATTGTGCTCGACCCTTATCGATGGCAGTGCCCAAATTGATGACTTGATTGTACCATGTTGTGTTTTACCGCGCCACTTTTGGATCCGAGATCCCCCGCACATACTGCCGCAGAGTACGAGACATTCGAATTAAGCCTTACAGGCCAGTTGCATTTTTCCTTGTCTCCCAGTAGCGTACCCAAGCGGGTTCAGGCACTGATGAGTCTTTCCTCCTGTCTGTGTTTCCACAACTTCATACTTGGATGATAGTGTCCAGTTACCCCTCAAAGTGTCCGAGACGCTCTGAATACCTTGAGTGCTGAGCCTATCCCAGCAATGTCTGCTAGTTCAAGGAAGTAGTTTCTCACAGGGACGCCTTGTCAAAAACAATACTTTCAACTAGTTATTCCATCTCTGTTGATGTCACATGCCGTCTGCATAACCACGTTTCTGTCCACGGCTAGTGCCCTCACTAGAGTGTCAGGTTGTTGTTTCCTATTGTTCGCAGGATGGTGATAACGCTAGTTGACAGTGAATCCCTGCAAAACTAAAAAGGTCTATTTTGTTGAGAACACATCCTTACATGTGTTAAGAGATAGTAAGATTTCCGATTTCTTTCCTAGCTTAACACGTTTTCTGTCACAGTTTCGTCTCAGATCAAATACCAATCTTGTTGACCTTGTTCACTATCCTTACCCTGTTCAGGTAAGGATTAGTTGTCACCTGAACCAGTGGGTCGTGGCTATATCTATCCTACCTGGGAGAGGGACCTCATCCATCTTCACGATCAATCTGTCCAATCGTCCCACCAGTTGAGAGAAAAGACTTAGCTCCCACTGACCTTCCCAGATGAAGTCAAGGCGTTTGTTGACTCTGTGAACAAAAAACCGTCGTAAAGCCATTCCTAACAATGTGATAAGAAGGGTATAACGAACTTAATGTCCCCATTGTATTCCCACTTGAAGCCTGGTACTGAAGACCTATCTATCTACCTGTGGGCTGCGTACAGAATGCCTCATTCACAAGTTCTGTCCCAGAAGAATTGATCTATCAAATGCTTGATGATGGAGTTATTGCATCAGCAATTCACCTTGGAATGGCCCTTGATCCTAGTAACCTAAAGAAGGAACGGTGACACTTGGCGCACATGATCGGACTTTAAGAAATTAAATGAGAAAAAACTAGTCCCATGATTGCTTTCCACTTCCCTGTACTCTTAACTGGGTGATCTTTACGTACCATCGGAGATAACAAAGTCTTTTCAAAACATTTTTTCAACCCTGGACTTTTACAAAAGAGGGTTTGGCCGAAGAAGGTGCCTCGTTCACGAGACAGCCCAGAGCTAACTACATTCTCCACACTCCGTACAGGTCATTATTATAGTACTTCTCCATATGGTGTTGGATTACGATCCTTCCCCTATCACGTTCCAAAGGCTCATGACTAAAATCTTTAGAGGTCACATAGTTAATGGCACTTATGTGAACTTAGATGCGTAATCGTCATGTCTAAAGACGTGAGACTCACTTGAGAAAAAGTCTTGATGTAGTACTTAGTAGGCCCTGAAGAAGCCAAATTTAAAAAAGGATCAAATGTCTAAATGTCAATTTTCCATGATCAGTAAATTAGTTTTCTTGGTCACCGTAGTCACTCCTTAGAGGGCTTACGACTGACCAAAGTAAAGTACTCTGCCGTACTATAATTTTCCCAACTCCCGAAAACTGCTGATGGGCCATAAGAACCTATGTGGGCTAGCAGGTTTTATAGAGATCTTTCATTGCCAATTTTTCTTCCGTGTTCCATAGCTGCGTCCTCTATATGAGGGTTTTCTTAAGGAAGATGCTCCCTTTTGTTTGGACCTGGGCCTTTCCCGTCAAGAAAAGCATTCCAAACTTCAAAAGAATGCAAACATCTGCTTGCCAATTTTGAAATATCAGATCTTTCTAAGAGGCCCTTCTATCTGCTACTGATTGCTAGTTTCTATTGGCATAGGTGCCGTACTAGCGTCAGAAGACTGATGACCAGTACAACACGCATTTTGCATTTGGTGGAGCCGAGTCCTTACGAAGGTCTGAACGTAATTATAACATTAACTGAGCAAGAAGCTTTAGCAAAAGTATGTTCTTTTAAGCACTTCCGAACATTATTTATCAGTACCTGTTCATTCTTGACAGACCACGCTACACTGATACCTTTATTTCCTTTGTCCATAACAAACAATTTACTGCAAGGTTAGCCAGATTGGACCTTGGCTATCCAAGAGTTCAATACCACCTTTTGACCACTTACCTGGCTAAGTCCAATGTAGTCGCAAATCCTTATCGTGGTGACAGTGGTTAGTATAGTAACTGTCAAGACCCCTCCATATAGTGCTGAGAGGGTAAAGAAATGCTCAACAACAGATCCATGGTGGGTCTCGTGGTGATGTGCGATTCCTGCTCCAGAAGATCTTATTCTGACTGTGAGAGGCCACCAGCACCCCATGCAGTGACATGGTTCATGAACCAAGAATTAACTGTATCGAACACGAGTGGGGGGGACCAGTTGGGTAACGAGGGGAGGTACTCCAAGCAGAAGAAGAGTTTAAGCCAAACCACCCACTTAGTAATTCCACGAGTCACTAGTGTATGTAGCCTTACAGTTAGTTCACGATGTACCAGGTGATGCGCACCCTGGCATGGATCAATCATAAAACAAGACAAGCCAGATTGAAATACTTTGGCCTCATATGGCAATGGATATTTTGATATATGTTAAGTAATGTATGTCCCCCCCTGCATTGCAACAAATAAAGGTAATGCTAATGGTCCTAATTCCAATCCCCAGTGTATCCCACTACTTGTAATCCAACTACTTACTAGCGAACCTTGGAAAGAGTTGCGCTAGATCTGTTAAGTCTAATTTCCAATGTTCCCCTCCTGGGCAAACAAACCTCTATGTGTTTTATGGGTAGAACATTTTAACCAATATCACACATATCCCCAGATATTGTGAGTTAGTTCCTATTGCAGATAAGACTGGAGACAGTAGCTAAAGCTTTTAAAGAACGAGAAAGAAAAAAGAAAACGCCATTATCTGCAGGCATACCAACTCGCTACCGTAAGTCCCTAGTAAAACAGATAATGAGGTGAATTCAGTTTAAGAGATTCTTGAAAAATATGTTTACCTTGTATAAGATCTCAGAAATCCACCATTGTTCTTCAATCATCCTGGAATGGGTTAGGCCGGAACGTACCAATAAGAAAGTACTTGATGTCTTGAGAGCACTATCATTCCAAGAGAGTGATACTTGGGATGGAAGTTATACCCTTATGTGCAGTGTGCTCAGGAGATTTTTCAGCTTACAATGTTTCTTAGGTTGAATACCTCCACATTATGCATTGTAATGTGTATAATAAAACGTTTGCCTTATGAGTTGCTAATATTGTAAACATGCAACCAAATTACAAACCCTGGATGATTTCATAGCAACTCATACCAGCTTAGGCTCAAAGTGTTTTTTAGAAAATTCCGTGAAAACACTTCATAAATCAACAGCAGAATTTTAACAAGAGTTCCCGCAAACACCTCAAGCTAATCATCCACAATCAAAAAGGTTCGAGAGTAAGGTGACTAACTTTAACAAAACGTCTTACAATGCCTAAGCATGATCAAAAAGTTTGTTGGTCCCTTATCGAGTATTGAACCATATCACTGGAAATATAGTATAAGAAGGTTAAGAGAAATTAGGTAAGCTTACTGGTCATATAAAGTATCGCATTTAGATATATGAAGTTAGAGTGATGATAATGATTTTCCAAACCCAGACTAATTTGACAGACTCTGACAATCCTCCTGACCTGTACTCCCAATCTCTACCTCCTGAACTCAGTCAGACGAATCAAAAACTTGAATGTCGTTTATCCCTACATACACGACACTGGTATTAAAGAAAATCCCTCAATGAAGTATCATTTGTTACTACTTTGCCAATTCAGATATGCTCAAATACAGCATGAGTTAGAGGCCAGTGCAAACAGAGTTTGATCCTCCCAGAGATGACACCCATACCTGCATATATGCAAACTCTTCACCCTAGGCAGAGTTGTGTTTTAAATGTAAATAACCTGTATATATGAATATTTACTGTATCAACTATCAATGTTCAAGAAATTTTTTTTTGTGTTCACGATTCTGTTTTCCGAATTCTGTTCTGAGAATTAACAGTCTAGATTTGAGTGCACACAAAACCGAATCTGCCTTTCTTTAAACACTTCTTTTCTTTGTATATAATTCCCTTCCTCAGCAATCCATAGATCACACATGAATACAGATCGATCGAGATTCAAATTTTTTTTTAATCCCCTTCTATTGTGTAATCCCAACGTTGAGTTTCATTCGAATGATTGTTCTATATCATACGCTTATATGTGTTTACAGTTTCATTAAACAGTTTTCAGTTACGTAATCTTCCTCCAATCCAATAATTCTACTTAGTGTATGTTATAAATGTTCAATTGTTGTGAATTTGACATTGTATAGAATCAGAGCCCAAGCCGTACACCTGCCATCGTCTAGTTTGTAGCAGCTGTAATCGGGATGACATAAACGTTAGCATTGCCGAGGTCATCTCAGTAGTAGTACAGTTCCAGTAACGAGTTACCAGTAACCATGTACCATAGATGACTCACTACCAACTTCCTGTGTGAATCATTTACATGTATTCATATTGCTGCTGACCATAGCATGATTTCAAACAACACCCTTCACCCTGTATGTGAGTTCAGTCAGGACGGGGTTGTCGAAGATGGCAGCAGTGAGGGAAAGTCAGGTTGGAGATTAACATTCAATTTTCAGTTATATTTACATAATACACCTGCCTACAGGTGGTTGTTTTTTGTTTTAAAATAAATGTTACGAAAAAAATATTGAAAATGAGGTTTGTGGAAATCGTCGTAAGAGTCACTACTGGTGTTCCATAACTAACTAATGTCCTTTTTTCCTGGCATTTTGCGCCAAGCGTCAGAAAAGAATCGTCCAATCTGACGCTGCTCTTCGCCCATTTCCTTGTATCTAGCGTAGCTCCTGTAGCTCCTTCAGTTTCCATATGTGAGAGTCCTCTGGAGCCAGCAACAATGAAACTTCCACCTCTATTCCACCTCTCCTAACCCGAACCCTTAATACTCCCGCCTCATGTCCTTCCATGGCTACTACTCAAACTCACAGTCCTTCACAGGTGCCACCTGATCCTCCCCCTCCCACACACACCTTCTGGCCCTGATCCCAGGTTCCTGCTCACTGTGACTCTCCACCTCCGTAGACTGTAACGACAGCCTGTATCACACACACCGTCGTTCCAACTCCTCCTCAATAGCTTTCCACTGTCTGCACCCAACTGCCACTCTCTTCAATTGTTTTTTCAACACTTGAACAGCTGTACTGTTGATGGGGGCCAGGTGATTCATGGGATCTCCACTTCTGATTTTCCACAGGAGGAGAGCCATCACCTCTTCATTCCAACAAGCGACCAAAGCCTCCTCCTTTGCCTCCGTTCTTCCTCAGGCATCGGTTTCTCATGGACCAGGTGCTCTGGCTCCGCCGGCCTTTGGTGCCGGCCCAGGAGCCATATTCCCGTTCCGCTTTCCCACAGTCTGCCGCCATATGTGTCATATTCGCCATACAGTCAGCATGTATGCCTCTGCCCAGCATACGCTCCATTACCTGGGTTCTAAAACTCCTCGATATATACAACGCTACAGGGTATAGGGATGCCTTACCGTCCATCTTGAGATTGAAAGAACCCTCAAGGATAACCTGTGTAAGACTCCTTTTACTATTTAACCATTATTTACCCCTGTTGGGCCAAAAGTACATTCCATAACGGTTCGAAAACATTGATGTGTTATTCCACTTCATCAGCATACCAGCTCAAAAGGCACGTTTCGGTTCGGGATGCTTAACTAAAGAACCGACAACAGCACCCACGAATAATGTTGTGAATGACATTATCCGTCAACAGTGACTCCTCACTGGCCGGTGTTACGTTAATGCTGACATCTTGATAACGATCCACCAACGCCTCGTATACTTGAGCAGTTAGCACCTTCACGAATATTCTATACACACCGTTCAGTGCCACTCCATACAAATCCTCGTCTCTGATGCCGTATGTCTCTCTCACAATTTTGGGCAATAACACATCAACTGACGTAGGCGTTAAAGCCCCACTAATGAGCTCAATGCCCACAGTATTCACCCTTCTGCGCACACCTGGCGCCATGTTGTTGACTGAGTAGCTCGTCTGGGAAAACAGTAGAGGGGTGCAAAGCACGACCGCACCCTACCTCATCCAGGCAGCGAATACAAATACTTTGGGAGTTATGTGGGAGTAAAGGGCAGATTTTTTTGCAATATTCCAGAAACTTACAAACTTTATTTTTTTGTGAAATAAGGATAAGTTATTTAGAGGAAAGCTCACGATGAAAATTAGTATCAGCTTTGTTCTCTCGGCACTAAGTGTCCAAACAACCTTACGTAGTCCCATATAAGAATGAATGTAGGCACAAGGGCATTTTCAGTAAATCAGTCTTTTCTCAGTTGTTTTCTCAGTTGTAAATATTTTCAAGAAAGAGTGAAAACACTTTGTCTTGTGCACCAAAACTGGAGAAAATCAGACGGTAAACAAAAGAGTTACAGATTTTGCCCGACGGCCCCCTAAGCACTCACCATTTAATTATTGGATCACAATTAAATCGGAATCCTTTATTTTTCCATCCTTGTTGCAGAATTGTAAGAATTTTTATACTATTTATCTCAGTTCTTCCTCGATGGCCGCTCCTTCACCACTCTCACAAAAAGCTAGACCTGACATTAAATTAATAATTACAGTATTAAACATTAATTCCAATAATGGTAAATTATAAAATAATGTGGACTGTATATGATTAGACTTGCTTGGTATACAGAATATAATTATTGTACATAAATTATAATGGTGCCATTAGAAAATAAATTCGTATTACCACTTACCATTTAATTACTGGATCACAATTAATCACAGCCTGAGCTTGCTATCATCTGCAGCTCATAAGACTGCCATCCCCACGAGCCCCTTTGGGGCGGGGCGGATGGCAGACCAGAGGCTTAGTTTCTCCCTACGAGCCCCGTGAGGGCGGGGAATGTGGCTAGGCCTGGGAACAGTTGGTCTCAAAGATGAAGGGGTACTTGTACCGCCTCCCATGGGAGACTTAGGTCTCGAGACACTCCCCAGATAGGGAGCCAAGGCCGGGTCACCACTACTTGGAAAAGACCCAGGCCGGGAGAATACCGTCTAATAAAAAAAAAAAAAAAAGATCACAATTATTTTTACATATGCAACACACCCTAACGTAGGGTCAGCCTTAAGCCGACTGGACCGAGTGCTCCCAACTGGGTTCCACGCCTAAGGACACTCTGCGCTAGTGTGTAGTCTCCTCTCAGTTTGTCAAGTATATACAACAACAACAAGAAAAAAGGGGCTTTGGATATAATATGTTAGCGAATTTCGCAGTGACTGTGGCATCTGGAGAAATGAGTTTTTCCAGGCTGAAACTGATCACCCCTCAAGGGTGGTTCCTTGATGCTGGTGAGGGGCTCTTGATCTAGGGAATTGGATCTGTGCTCCGGTTCCCTGAACTGAGTCCGAATACCTTCCATCCCCCTCCCACATGTGCTGTATAATACTACGGATTTAGCGCTCTCCATGATTATAATAATGAAACTGGTCAAAACCTACTTGAGATCATCAGTTCAGCAAGAAAGTTTGAACAGTTTGGCGATTATGTCCATTGAATCTGAAATTAGCAGGAGTTTAAACTTCGACAAAATTCTAAAAAAAACTTTGCAGAGAAAAACAAGAAAAATAACTTTCCCCTAATAAAAGGCAATAATAATATGACTCATTTATAGTTTACGAATGTTGAGTGATTTTTAGAAGTCAAAAAAAAAAAATTGTTTCCAATAGAGCACTTAAATTCTATTTTTTTTTTCTGAAGAAAAATAAATTAATATTTTTAATAAATCATTTCACAATAACTAAAGAAAATGGTATTGTGACTATATACTTTTCAGAGGTGATATACAAATTTTGTTTGTTACTTGTAGGCTTAAATGTATGCAGTTTCATATTAAAATGTACCCTACATCTGTTTGATCTATTAACTTGCATGCATTTTTTCAGTGCACAGTTTGCTTGCTTTCCATACATGGGACCCAGTTCTTAATTGGACCCTGTACCTCCTAAGGCCGGCTCTGCCCTAATGCTACAACTCCAAGGCTGAGGGTCTGATCACCTCATCTTTTGTATATAATTCTACTGTCTTCTAATTATACCCTAGAATCTGTATTGATAAATCCACTGGATTGCGAAACGTCTACAATAAAGATAACCAGATGTAGCACATGTGTCTTAACTTTCAGCTAAAATTTTCGATGACCAACACAAAAACTACTGTATATTATGGGTAAGTGTCACTTAGCTAAGGTGTGCTGCTGGAAAGATCGGAGACCCCTACTTTTCTGCCTTGTAGCCGAATTGTAATGGTTTTCCA
>NC_069402.1:112788620-112867257 GCF_026875155.1 Cherax quadricarinatus
TAGTTTCGCCACTTTTTGAATAGAAAAGAAGTGAGGACTTTCTGAATAAAAATGACCCCAAACCCCTTATTGAAAGTAACTAATTACAAAAAAAAAAACCCCCATCTCCCCAAAAACATTATATGGAACAGGGGTAACGCAGTTCCTTCCTTACAAACTTACTTTTTACCCCTCATACTGTTTTTTAGCCCTCAATGAGTTCTCTTTTTTATTACTTCCCAGTTTCCTAGGTATACTTTACTATAAAAAGATGACTACATTTTTCATAAGTCGCACACTACCATTTTTTTACTTTCCCTAAGGTACAACGGACGTCCCCGTGGTGTGACACGACCACACTTGCGTCGTTCCAGAATCATTGCTACAATTTCTTTTCAAAGACGAAGAGAGAGGCCCGGGGAGGATTAAATCTACGGTCAAAAACAAAGGGCGCTGACTTGTCTCCTTCCCCTCCAACATGGAGAACGACTGCGGGCATTTCAGGTACATTTTTACATAAATATTCCATCAATAGGACACACACTAACTTAAAAAAATCGGCTCTTCATCTACAGATTACATTCAGTAAACAAGAAAACACTCACTAAATGGCACTTGCTTTAGAACTTTAGGGGAGATTAGACCCGCGAGCGCGAACAAAAAAATTGTCGAAAAATTCAAAATGGAACTTTAGAAAAATTTAAAATTTGGTGGTAAAATATTGTTTTGACTTTCCAAAAAAGGAATTTAGGCTTTTAAAAACCCCGGGGGTACGTCACCACCCGCGGCAGGGTGCTCACCTGCGTAAATTTTCTTTTTTTCTTCCGTTTTTTTTTTGTATTTATTGTATTATTCTTTCTAAGATAAAATTTGACGTTTTGGCATCAAAATACAGTGATCGACTTACACGTAACTTCCAGCCAACCGGGAACCCTTTCGGGCAACATTTGTGACGTCATGGAAAATTTCAGTCTCTGGTGGGGCCCGGGGAAATGCTTCAATATAAACCATTATACTTCACGGGTTATTTTTTCTATCACAATTGATCTAAAGACTAAAAACAATATAAATAGCAAAGAAATAGGTAATCCTCCAAATGAATAATAAAAGGCATATTCCCCCAAACGTTTCCCCGGGAATAAAAGATTCCCATCGTCAGGACGGGCTTCCCCTTCAACTCTTTCACTTTTCCAGGTCCTTATATTAAAAAAACGAACAGGGGGAACTAGAAACACCTAAGCTGAAAAAAGCTATTTTCCGAAAAAAAAAAAAAACGGGGGTCCACTTTTTCGTGGGTTATCTCGGAAGTAAGTTTTTTCACATATTATGACTGTAATTTTCGTTAAAAAAGCAGAATGCAATGAAATTCACAGAGAACATAAAAGGGAAAAATTGTTTTACAAAAAAACAGTTTTGCCTTTTGAGATATCATAATTTGTTTTTGATTTTTGTAGGGCAAAAGTCAGATATTTGGCTGAATGTCAAAACCATCCAAACTTTTTTTTTTTAAGAATGAAGAAA
The DNA here is from genome assembly GCF_026875155.1 of Cherax quadricarinatus. NCBI lineage: Eukaryota > Metazoa > Arthropoda > Malacostraca > Decapoda > Parastacidae > Cherax > Cherax quadricarinatus. The sequence continues at coordinate 112,790,121 of NC_069402.1, forward strand.
GGATAAATTACAGTTTTGGCAATTGTTATAAATACAGTTTAGCATTGTTTAATGCGTAGATAATGCCAAAACAGCTTCTCCAAGTCCCATTACGAAATTTACTGTTTAATATGTATGATTATTAGTAAAATTTTTTTCTCAGTTGTTTTTTTGAGCTATCTTATTGAAACTTGGTCACGTCACTATTGGAAGGAGCTTCTTTACGTACAAAAAGAAAAGAAAGAAATCGAAAGAAAAATAAAAAAGTTCATGTGTGAAGATGAGACAACCCCTTTAGCATGTGTCCAAAGTAAACTCTCTCTCTCTCTCCTCTGTATATATATATATATATTATATAAATATATATATATATATATATATATATATTATATATATATTATATATAAAATATATATATATATATAATATATATATATATATATATATATATGCAATAAGATCACAGTACACAGGTGATTTCAAAATATACAAAACAACCACTCTGAAAGAATAGAGAAATTCCAAGCGCTTTCGTGACTACTCACATTATCAAGGAACTATGAAAGTAAAGCATGCAAGGAAGCTATATAAGGGGTCCGGCCAGCACCTCACTATCAGATCCCACAACGGTTAAACACGTGATGCGCGGCGACCCAACTTGGATAGGTCCTTTGCACAACACTCACCCCAAGCTATTCTACACAAGAAAATTTAAAAATTATTATTTGTCCAGTGTATTATTAAATTCTTCCCAAATTCTATTAATTATAAATGGATCTAATTTATATAAACCAAAGGAAATATTCATATTATTGTCAAAACTGCTTTTTATGAAACAAGATTCAATTATATTCCTGTCGACCATGGACTTGCTTGATACTACTTTCTCAACTTTTTGAAAATCAATTGGATGGTTAAAATCTCTTACATGAATAAATAGAGCATTGGAATCTTGTCCAGTTCTAATGCTATATTTATGTTGTTTTAATCTTAGTTCGAGATTTTTACCAGTTTGACCGTAATAAACTTATAGCAAATTTTCAAGGAATCTTATAGACACATCCATCAGCATTTTGGGGGGAATTCTCTATTCTTTCAGAGTGGTTGTTTTGCATATATATATATATATATATATATATATATAAATATATATATAATATATATATATATATATATATATATATATATTATATATATATATATATATATAGATATATATAATATATATAATATAAATATAAGTAGTGTATTTTCCTCTGGGGCATCCCTTCCGGTTTAGGACTTCCTCTGGGGCATCCCTTCCGGTTTAGGACTTCCTCTGGGGCATCCCTTCCGGTTTAGGACTTCTGTGCGGCATCCCTTCCGGTTTAGGACTTCCTCTGGGGCATCCCTTCCGGTTTAGGACTTCCTCTGGGGCATCCCTTCCGGTTTAGGACTTCCTCTGGGGCATCCCTTTCCGGTTTAGGACTTCTCTGGGCATCCCTTCCGGTTTAGGACTTCCTCTGGGGCATCCCTTCCGGTTTAGGACTTCCTCTGGGGCATCCCTTCCGGTTTAGGACTTCCTCTGGGCATCCCTTCCAGTTTAGGACTTCCTCTGGGGCATCCCTTCCGGTTTAGGACTTCCTCTGGGGCATCCCTTCCGTTTAGGACTTCCTCTGGGCATCCCTTCGGTTTAGGACTTCCTCTGGGGCATCCTTCCGTTTAGGACTTCCTCTGGGGCATCCCTTCCGGTTTAGGACTTCCTCTGGGGCATCCCTTCCGGTTTAGGACTTCCTCTGGGGCATCCCTTCCGGTTTAGGACTTCCTCTGGGGCATCCCTTCCGGTCTAGGGCCAGCAGCTGGAGGGTCACCTTTTCACACCTAGGTGTTACTTCCGGTTTGACCTTGACCTCGCCCTCGAGACTACCTCACCCTTGACCCCCCCAACCAATACCCCTCGCCCACGACCCCCCTTCGCGAACCCCCCCCCCTTCGCGACCCCACCGTCGCGCTGCGCGCCCGCCCGCGCGCTCGCCCGCGCCCTTCGCGACCCCCGCGCACGCCCGCCCGCGCGCCCGCCCCGCGTTCTTCGCGACCCCCGCCCGCGCCTTTCGCGACCCCCGCCCGCGCCTTCTGCTGCGCCTTCTGCAGCGTCGTCCGGATCGCCCCCCGCGCCTCGAATTTTTTTTCCGATTTTTTTCGATTTTTTTTTTGAATTTCATTTTCTTGTGCTCTCCATCTCCTCGGATCAAGTTTTTGAGGTTCTCAATCCGACTTTCACCCCCATCCCAAAATTTCTCGAAATCAAAGTCTCCATCTCCTCGGATCAAATTTTTGAGGTTCCCCCTCTCACTTTCACCCCCACCCCAAAATTTCTCGAAATCAAAGTCTCCATCTCCTCGGATCAAGTTTTTGGAATCCCCCCTATAGGGGTTTCGAAATTCTTATGATCTCCTTGGATTGCCCCTCCCACTTTCACCCCCAAACCCAAAAATTTCTCGAAATCAAAGTCTCCAATTCCTCGGATCAAATTTTTCTCGAAATCAAAATCTCCACCTCCTTGGATCAAGGGTTTTGAATTTCTCCAATTCCTTGGATCAAATTTTTGGGTACCCCTCCTTTCACCCCAAATTTTCTCGATAATACCATGACTCCATCTCCTCGGATCAAGTTTTATGGATTCCCCCCTATGGGGTTTTCAAAGTTCTCCATCTCCTTGGATCAAGGGTTTTGAATTTCTCCAATTCCTTGGATCAAATTTTTGGGTACCCCTCCTTTCACCCCAAATTTTCTCGATAATACAAGTTTTGGATTCCCCCCTATGGGGGTTTCGAAATTCTTATGATCTCCTCGGATCAAGTTTTTTGGATTGCCCCTCCCACGTTCACCCCCCACCCCAAGTTTTCTCGATAATACCATGACTCCATCTCCTTGGATCAAGGTTTTTTGGATTCCCCCCTATGGGGTTTCGAAATTCCCCCTCCGACTTTCACCCCCAACCCCAAAAATTTCTCAATATTACCAAGTTTTTGGATTCCCCCCTCTGGGGGTAAGCATGCTTACTACAGGTCTAAACAAGTCAAATGAACTAAGAAGGGTGTTTACTCGGCGGTCAGTGACGTCACACATACAAGCTGAATCTTGTCGACCCTTTTAGTTCATTCAAGTTAATAAGGGGACATAGTAGTGACGTCACGTGATGACCGCGCACACAGGCTGAATCTTGTCGATCCTTTTAGTTCATTAACTTAATAAGGGATATAGTACCTACATCATAGGGAAAACATTTCACTCTTAACCCCAATTTTTTTCTCGTTTTAACCCTTTTAGTTCATTAAAGTTAAAAAGGGGACACAGTACATCAGAAAGTCACCACATCGCTTACATCCACTTTCGTTAAATTCACTACTCACAATTTTACATATTACGAAGTTAAATACGCACTTTTACTTTGAAATCTTCAAACACTCTCATAAATCATTTGAATACTCACAAAAATACCTTTATACATTTCCAAACAACACTGAAATACTCCAAAAACTCATTACGAAACACCCCCAAAAACACCTCTGAATACTCCAGAACCTTCATAAGTACTCTTGCACATCATTTGAACACCTTCATAAGTACTCTCATAATCATTTGTACACCTTCAAAACACCTTGAACACCTTCAAAACACCCTTGAAACACCTTCAAAACACTCTTGAAACACCTTCAAAAACACCTTTGAACACCTTTGAACATTTCCAAAACACTATTTGAGTACTCCCTATTACACCACTGAATACTAGTAAAACACCGCCCGAATTCAATCAAAACACCCTTCAACACCTTCAAAACACCTTTGAACACCTTCAAAACACCTTTGAACACCTTCAAAACACTCTCATAATCATTTGAACACACTCAAAACACCTTTGAATAACCTCAAAACACCTTTGAACACCTTCAAAAAACACCCCGAAAAACCTTCAAACACCCTTGATATTTTATATATATATATATATTATATATATTATATATTATAATATATATATATATAAATATAATATATATATATATATATTATAATATATATATATTAAAATATATTATTAATATATATATATTATATATATATGCAAAACAACCACTCTGAAAGAATAGAAATTCCAAGCGCTTTCGTGACTACTCACATTATCAAGGAACATGAAAGTAAAGCATCCAAGAAAGCTATTATAAGGGGTCTGGTCGGCACCTCACTATCAGATCCCACAAACGGTTTAAACACGTGACGCGCGGCGAGCCAACTTTGGGAAAAGGGCCTTGGCAAAAACTCACCCCACAAACTATTCTACCCAAGAAATAAGAAATTTTAAATTTTATTTGTCCAGTGTATTATTAAATTCTTCCCAAATTCTATTAATTATAAATGGATCTAATTTATATAAACCAAAGGAAATATTCATATTATTGTCAAAACTGCTTTTTATGAAACAAGATTCAATTATATTCCTGTCGACCATGGACTTGCTTGATACTACTTTCTCAACTTTTTGAAAATCAATTGGATGGTTAAAATCTCTTACATGAATAAATAGAGCATTGGAATCTTGTCCAGTTCTAATGCTATATTTATGTTGTTTTAATCTTAGTTCGATGGATGTGTCTATAAGATTCCTTGTAAAATTTGCGATAAAGTTTATTACGGTCAAACTGGTAAAAATCTCGAACTAAGATTAAAACAACATAAATATAGCATTAGAACTGGACAAGATTCCAATGCTCTATTTATTCATGTAAGAGATTTTAACCATCCAATTGATTTTCAAAAAGTTGAGAAAGTAGTATCAAGCAAGTCCATGGTCGACAGGAATATAATGAATCTTGTTTCATAAAAAGCAGTTTTGACAATAATATGAATATTTCCTTTGGTTTATATAAATTAGATCCATTTATAATTAATAGAATTTGGGAAGAATTTAATAATACACTGGACAAATAAAATTTAAAATTTCTTATTTCTTGGGTAGAATAGTTTTGTGGGGTGAGTTGTGCCAAGGACCTTTCCAAGTTGGCTCGCCGCGCGTCACGTGTTTAAACCGTTGTGGGATCTGATAGTGAGGTGCCGACCAGACCCCTTATATAGCTTTCTTGGATGCTTTACTTTCATAGTTCCTTGATAATGTGAGTAGTCACGAAAGCGCTTGGAATTTCTCTATTCTTTTAGAGTGGTTGTTTTGCATATTCTGAAATCACCTGTTTACTGTGATTTTATTGCATATATATATTATATATATATATATATATATATATATATATATATATATATAAATATATATATATATATATATATATATATATAAATATATATATATATATATATATATAATATATATAAGTAGTGTATTTTTCCTCTGGGGCATCCCTTCCGGTTTAGGACTTCCTCTGGGGCATCCCTTCCGGTTTAGGACTTCCTCTGGGGCATCCCTTCCGGTTTAGGACTTCCTCTGGGGCATCCCTTCCGGTTTATCACTTCCTCTGGGGCATCCCTTCCGGTTTAGGACTTCCTCTGGGGCAACCCTTCCGGTTTAGGACTTCCTCTGGGGCATCCCTTCCAGTTTAGGACTTCCTCTGGGGCATCCCTTCTGGTTTAGGACTTCCTCTGGGGCATCCCTTCCGGTTTAGGACTTCCTCTGGGGCATCCCTTCCGGTTTTAGGACTTCCTCTGGGGCATCCCTTCCGGTTTAGGACTTCCTCTGGGGCATCCCTTCCGGTTTAGGACTTCCTCTGGGGCATCCCTTCCGGTTTAGGACTTCCTCTGAGGCATCCCTTCCGGTCTAGGGCCAGCAGCTGGAGGGTCACCTTTTCACACCTAGGTGTTACTTCCGGTTTGACCTTGACCTCGCCCTCGAGACTACCTCACCCTTGACCCCCCCAACCAATACCCCCCGCCCACGACCCCCCTTCGCGAACCCCCCCTTCGCGACCCCACCGTCGCGCCGCGCGCCCGCCCGCGTGCTCGCCCGCGCCTTTCGCGACCCCCGCCCGCGCCTTCTGCTGCGCCTTCTGCAGCGTCGTCCGGATCGCCCCCTGCGCCTCGAATTTTTTTTCCGATTTTTTTCGAATTTTTTTTTGAATTTCATTTTCTTGTGCTCTCCATTTCCTCGGATCAAGTTTTTAAGGTTCTCAATCCGACTTTCACCCCCATCCCAAAATTTCTCGAAATCAAAGTCTCCATCTCCTCGGATCAAATTTTTGAGGTTCCCCCTCTTACTTTCACCCCCACCCCAAAATTTCTCGAAATCAAAGTCTCCATCTCCTCGGATCAAGTTTTTGAAATCCCCCCTATGGGGGTTTCGAAATTCTTATGATCTCCTTGGATTGCCCCTCCCACTTTCACCCCCAAACCCAAAAATTTCTCGAAATCAAAGTCTCCAATTCCTCGGATCAAATTTTTCTCGAAATCAAAATCTCCATCCCCTTGGATAAAGGGTTTTGAATTTCCCCAATTCCTTCGATCAAATTTTTGGGTTCCCCCCTCCTTTCCCCCCAAATTTTTCTCGAAAATACCATGACTCCATCTCTGGATAAAGTTTTTGGTTTTCCCCCTAGGGGGTTTTCCCAAAGTTCTCCATCTCCTTGGTTTAAAGGGTTTTTGGAATTTCCCTCCTTTTTCCTTGGATAAAAAATTTTTGGGGGTACCCCCCTTTCCCCCCAAAATTTTCTCGATAATACAAGTTTTGGTTTCCCCCCCTATGGGGGTTTCGAAATTCTTATGATCCCCTCGGATAAAATTTTTTTGGGTTTTGCCCCCCCCACTTTCACCCCCCCCCCAAGTTTTCCCCGTTAATACATGGCCCCATCTCCTTGGATCAAGGTTTTTTTGGGGTTTCCCCCTAGGGGGTTGGGAAAATTCCCCCCCGACTTTCCCCCCCAACCCCCAAAAATTTCTCAATTTCCCAATTTTTTTGGATTCCCCCTATGGGGGTATGCATGCTTACTACGGGTTTCTAAAAAAGTCAAATGAACAAAGGGAAGGGGGTTGTTTACTCGGGGGGGGTCAGGGACGTCCCCAATACAAGTTTGGTTTCCCTTGTCGCCCCTTTTAGTTCATTAAAGTTAATAAGGGGACATAGTAGGGGCTTTCACTTTGATGACCGCGCCCACGGGTGATTTTGTCGTTCCTTTTATTTCATTAACTTAATTGGGGATATAGTCCCTTTTCCCTTCCTAGGAAAAACTTTTTCACTCTTAACCCCTTTTTTTCTCTTTTTTTAAACCCTTTTGGGTTCTTTAAAAGTTAAAAAGGGGGAAACCAGTACATCAAAAAAGTCCCCACATGGGTTTACATCCACTTTTTTTAAAATTTCCTACTCACAATTTTACTATTAGGGATTTAAATACGCATTTTACTTTGAACATCTTCAAAAACCCCCTCATAAATCATTTGAAAAATCACAAAAATCCCCTTTTTTACTTTTCCAAACAACACTAAAATATCCAAAAACATCATTCAAACCCCCAAAACCCCTCTAAATTTACCCCCAAAAACCCCCTTCATAAGAAACTCTTGCCATCTTTTGGAACACCCTGTTAAGTACATCATAATCATTTGTAAAACCTTCAAAACACCCTTAAACCCCTTCAAAACCCCTTGATCCCTTCAAAACACTCTTAAACACCTTAAAAACCCCACCTTTGAAAAACCTTTGAACTTTTCCCAAAACACTATTTGAGTACCCCCTTTTAAAACCACTAAATACTAGTAAAAACCCCCGTTTTGGAAATTTCAATAAAAAAACACCCTTCAACTTTTTCCCAAAACCCCTTTGATAAACCTTTCAAAAACACCTTTAAAACACCTTAAAAACCTCTCATAATCTTTTAAAACACACTAAAAACACCTTTGAATAACCTAAAAAACACCTTTGAACCCCTTTTCAAAAACCCCCTTTGAACACCTTCAAAAACCCCTTAAATCATCTTCAAAAAAAAATTTTAAAACACCACTCAAAACACGTTTAAACCCCCTTTTTGAAAATTTCCAAAAACACTTTTTGATTTCCCCCTTTTTTACCCCACGTTACTACAAAAACACGCTGAATTCAATCAAAAACCCCTTGATCACCTTTTTAAAAACCCAACATTTGAACACACAAAAAAACCCCTTTAAACCCCCTTTGAACTTTTTCCAAAAACCCACTTTTTGAGTACCCCCAAATTACACCATGAATACTACAAAAAACACGCTAAATTTCAAAAAAAACCCCCCTTGTCCCCTTCAAAAAAAAAAAACATTTGAAACACACCCCAAAAAAACCTTTAAATTTTTTCCCAAAGCCTTTTTGAGTATTTCCCCAAAAAGTTTTGGGACATCTCAATTTATTGCTTTTTCACTTTTCATTAAATTTACAACTCCCCCTCGTCTCCAGATGGGGCTTTTTTGTTTTTCCCCTTTTAGTTCTTTAAAAGGTTATTAAGGGGACACAATACACCCAAAAAAAAAAAGTCAAAAAAACCCAAATAAAAACATTTTTCTTTGAAAACACCCTTTAAAATTTTAAAAATCACCACCCTCATTCTCCAATAGGCTTTTTTTTTTTTCTCTTTTTTTTACCCTTTTTATTTTCTTTTAAAGTTTTTTAAGGGGACAAAATTCCCATAAAGAAAAAAGTCCCCAAAAATTTAACTAAAAAACCCTTTATTTTTGAACACCCCAAAACACTCTAAATAATCATTTAAATTTACTCACAAAAAACCCCCTTTAAAACCCCCTTCAAAAAACCCTTTGAATTTTCTTTTTTTAACTAATTTCTTCACAACCCACTTATTTCTTTTTTGGGTAACTCTAATTGGGATACATTCCCCTCTTAAATTTTCCAACTTTAAAATTTTTACCCCGTTTTAATAATGTCATAAATGAAAACCAAAAATTTCACAAAAAACTCTATGACACCTAACACAACGCACACACCCACCACACAACACACACCAACACACACACACCCCCCCCCCACACACACACAAAAAACCCACACACACCACACACCACACTCCGCACAATACACACACCACACGGGTTTACTGAGAAGGAAAAAAGGTACGAAGAAAAAAAAACCGGAAAATAAAAAAATCAGCCGAAAGCCAGAAACGAATATCACAGAAAAAAGGGAGGCTCAGAGAAATATGAAAATGCATGCATCAAAAGTAAAGATGCCGAAGTGTTTACAGCCACTCAGGAGGACAACAACAGTCAAGGACCAGGAAATCAGATGAGGGAAGGGTGAGGGAATTCACAAAAAAACGACGAGGGTATTCGGAGCTCAAAAACAAAGATTTAAAGAGGTATTTACAGTGGAAACCAGTGGACTCCAAGAAATAAAAAACAGGGGGCACCCAGCAAGGGGGGAAATGGGTACATAAACCAAAGGAGGGGGTGAAAAAGCTGCTATCGAACCGACACCTAAAGGCGGGGGACCAGAAAACCTCCCCGGGGCCCTTTAAAAGGGGGAGCAGAGATTGTATGACCCATTAACAAAGACTTAAAACACATCTTTGAAACTGGCAACCCCCTGAGGTATGGAAAATTGAAAATGTAGCCCCCAATTTTTAAAAAGGGGGAGCAGACATGGGGCACTAAACTAAAGACCTTATCTCTAACGTTAGTATGCAAGTCATGGAGAAGTCTCAGGGGAGGTGGGGGGGCACCTAAAAAGAAAACAAGTGTATAATTGACAACCGCACGGTTTCGGGAAAGGAAAAACCTGTTCAAAACCCACTGAGTTTTTTGACAAGGTAAAGAAGTAAGACAAGAGAGAGGGGGTGGATCGACTCATATTTTTGGGGCTGCAAGAAGGCTTTCGACACATTCCTAAAAGGTTTTCTGCAAAAGCTTAGGCCCGGCACACATAAAAAGGAAAGGGACTGCAAAGGACAAGAAAATTACAGGGAGGGGAAAAAAGAGTCATGGTACGCGACGAGGGGGTTTAGAGTGGGCGCCGTGACAAACGGGGGTTCACAGGGGTCAGTCCTTGGACCTGTTTGTTCTTGGTTACGGAACGAATAACGGAAAAGGGGTGACTCAGAAGTGTCCTTGTTTGCAGACGATGTGAAGTTAATGAGAAGATCGTATCGGACGAGGATCAGCAGGACTACAAAGAGATCTGGACAGGCTACAAGCCTGGTCCAGCAACTGGCTCCTTGAATTTAACCCTGCCAAATGCAAAGTCATGAAGATTGGGGAAGGGCAAAGAAGACCGCAGACACAATATAGTTTAGATGGCCAAGACTGCAACCTCACTAAAGGAAAAAGATCTGGGGGTGAGTATAACACCGAGCATATCTCCTGAGGCGCACATCAATCAGATAACTGCTGCAGCATTCGGGCGCTGGCAAACCTACGGATAGCGTTCCGATACCTCAGTAAGGATTCGTTTAAGACTCTGTACACCATCTACGTCAGGCCCATACTGGAGTATGCAGCACCAGTTTGGAATCCACACCTAGTCAAGCACGTCAAGAAATTAGAGAAAGTGCAAAGGTTTGCAACAAGACTAGTCCCAGAGCTACGGGGATTGTCCTATGAAGAAAGGTTGAGGGAAATCGGCCTGACGACACTGGAGGCCAGGAGGGTCAGGGGAGACATGATAACGACATATAAAATACTGCGCGGAATAGACGAGGTGGACAAGACGGGATGTTCAGAGATGGGACACAGACACAAGAGGTCACAACTGGAAGTTGAAGACTCAGATGAATCAAAGAGATGTTAGGAAGTATTTCTTCAGTCATAGAGTAGTCAGGCCATGGAATAGCCTAGAAAGTGATGTGGTGGAGGCAGGAACCATACATAGTTCTAAGGCGAGGTATGATAGAGCTCATGGGGCAGGGAGAGAGAGGACCTAGTAGCAATCAGCAAAGAGGCGGGGCCAGGAGCTGTGACTCGACCCCTGCAACCACAAATAGGTGAGTACAAATAGGTGTTACACACACACCATACACACACACACATACACACACACACACACACACACACACACACACACATCCACACACACACACACACACACACACACACACACACACACACACTGGTAGAAATATTTACTCGATTTCCGAATAGAAACACTTTCCTCGCTCTGAGAGATCCATTGTGGGCCACCCTTCACCCTCCGACGCCACCATGTAATGCGGTTCACACCCAAGGTAGAAAAATCACATGGCCATCTCCTTACTTAACCTAAACCTAACCTAACCTAACTTAACTTTACCTAACTCCTAACCTATCTTAAACATACCTACCTACCTTAACCTAGCCTAACCTAACCTAACCTAACCGATCCTAACCTAACCTAACCTACCTAACGTAACTATCCTAACCTAACCTTACCTACCTAGCGCCTAACCTACTATTACCTAAACTACTACCTACTTAACACCATCAAATACACCTCCGAATACTCCCAAAACACTACTGATTTTACTACCAAATCACCAGAATACTACAAATCACCGTCAAAATCACCAGAAAACTATGTTTAACATCACCATCCAACTCCTTTTTATAGAAATCCCTCTAATCACTTATAACCAAGAACCACCTAACCAAACCTTTTCCTACACCTAACGGAACCTAACCTAACGAACCTAACCTAACATTACCCAACCTAACATAAAACCTTACCTTACCTAGTCCTAACCTAACCCTATCTAACCTAACATAACCTAACCTAACACCTTCAAACACCTCCGAATACTCCCAAAACACTACTGATTAGTACATATCACATAACCTAAATCTAAACTACCTAACTCCTAAACATTACCCAAACTAACCTAAACTTATCCTACCTAACCTAAGCCTAACCTAACCTTTTATAACCTAACTAACATTTTACCTAACCTAAACCTAACTTTTCCTAACCTTACCTAACCTAACCTAACTTTTCCTAACCAAACATAACCTATCCTAACCTAACCTAACCTTACCTGTTCCTAACCTTTACTTATCCTAACCTAACTAACTAACCTAACTTTTCCTAGCCTAACCTAACTAACCTTGACCTAAATTATCCTAACCTAACCCAAACCTAACCTAACCTAACCTAGCCTAACCTTAACCCTTACCTAACCTGACCTAACTTATCCTAAACTAACTAACTAACCTAACTTTATCCTAACCTAACCTAACCATAAAGCCTAACACTTCAAAACACCTCCGAATACTCCAAACATATTGATTACTACCAAATCACCCACTGAATACTTCCAAAATCACCGTCAAATCACCAGAAACTAAGTTTATCATCACCATCCAACATCCTTTTTATAGAATGATATTCTTACCGCATTTTATGTTGCATATCGCATTTTCCTATTCCACATCATCCCTGAAGCATCCTTCCTTATTCATTACGAATATCTCCATAGGGTTGTTTTAACCCCGACGGGGCCAATCATGACATTAGGAGCCAGGGAGGTGTAGTGGTGAGTGTTGGAGTGGTGATGGGTTGCTTGGCTCCACGTCTGATGGGCCCCCGTCGGGGGTTAAAACAACCCTAGGAGATATACGGAATGAATAATAAGGATGGTTCAGGGATGATGTGGAAGAGGAAAATGCGTATGAACATAAAATGCGAGTAGAATATTCATTTCTATAAAAAGGATGTTGGTGGTGATGATAAACTTTGTTTTGGTGATTTGGACTGTGATTTGGTAGTATTCAGTTGTGATTTGGTTAGTAATCAGTAGTTGTTTTGGGAGTATTTGGAGGTGTTTTGAGGGTTTAGGTTAGGTTAGGTTTGGTTGGTTATGTTACGCCGCCCCTACTGCACTCCATTATATACAAAATAAAGGCCTTGTTAAAATAAGTTCTGTAATTATATATCTGCGAACCACTTTATTACTAGCTAGATAAAAAAAAAATAAAGCAGGTTTCGACGTGATATTATTATCGGTTACAGTATGAATCAAAAGTATCACATTGTATTATATTGTATATTATATCTTTCCCCATGATTATTATAACTATAATATTATATTATTTTATTATTAGGTTAGGTATTACGATGTGTAACACTACTGTAGGACCATTGGTGGTTCTAGAATATGAGCCACGCGTTGCCTTCTGGCAGAAGTGAAGTTTGACTATGAAGTAGTTGAGTGAGTCAGTCAGCTCCTAGCTCTGACTCGGTACGGGTCTTCAAACCAAAGCTCCTAGCTTAAAACTAAACCTTGATACCAAGTCTGCCTTTGCCATTAGTCTGGTAATTCATGTCACTTATGGAAAAGATAAACTATTTCGTTACCCTAGACCTTGCTAAAGAATAGATTATTAATTGAAATTATTGTATTCATACTTGTTAATGAGAATTGGAACGTAAGATCGGGTTTCTTGTTGTATAGTGTTTCATTTTAATTGCTTGTGGTTATTTTAATTCCTCACTAACAAATTCCAATGAATGCTAAATGATTGGATAATAAAATAAGCAACAAAAAAAATGGTGTTATTTGTTGCCCCTATTGTTACGGTGAGATTAAGTGTAACAGTTGGATAAGTTACGGTTAGGTTAGGTTAGGTAGGATAAGTTTAGGTCAGGTTTAGGTTAGTTAGGGTTAGGCTAGTTAGGTTAGGTTAGGTTGGTTAGGTTAGGATAAATTAGGTCAGGTTAGGTTCGGTTAGGTTAGGACAAAGAGTTAGGTTAGGTTAGGTTAGGGATAAGTTAGGTTACGGTTTGTAATGTTTAGGTTCGTTAGGAGTAGGTTAGGTTAGAAAAGTAGGTATGGTTAGGTTAGGATAAGTTAGGTTAGGTTAGTTAATGTTTAGGTTAGGTTAGGATAGGTTAGGTTTTGGTTAGGTTAGGTTAGGTTAAGTTAGGTTAGGTTGGGTATATGTTAGGTTAGGTTCGGTTTAGTTAGGGTAGGTGATTTGTAGTAATCAGTAGTGTTTTGGGGAGTATTTGGAGGTGTTTGGATGATGTTAGGTTAGGTTGGTTAGGATAGGTTAGGTAGGCTAGGTTTGGTTAAAGGTTAGGTTAGGTTGGGTAATGTTAGGTTAGGTTCGGTTAGTTAGGTTCGGTTAGGTTAGGAAAAAGGTTTAGTTAGGTTGGGTTCTATTGTTATAATGATCTGAGGGGATATCTATAAAATGGATGTTGGAATGTGTGTTTTGGAGATTCGGTGGTGTTTGATGGTGTTGTTAGGTTAGGTTCTAGGTTAGGTTAGGTTAGGATAGGTTAGGTTAGGCTAGGTTAGGTAAGGTTATGTTAGGATAGGTTAAGTTAGGTTAGGTTAGTTAGGTTAGGTTCGGTTAGGTTAGGGTTAGTTAGGCTAGGTTATGTGTTTAGGTTAGGTTAGGTTAAGATAGGTTTAGGTTAGGTTAGGTTAAGTTAGGTTAGGTTTGTTATGGTTAAGTAAGGAGATGGCCGTGCGATGTTTCTACCTTGGGTGTGAACGCATTTACTGGTGGCGCCCCCCCTGGAGGGTGAAGGGGTGGCCACAATGAGTCTCTCAGAGCGAGGAAAAGTGTGTCTATTCGGAAATCGCAGTAAAATATTTCTACCAGTTGTGTCATGTGTGTGTGTGTGTGTGTGTGTGTGTGTGATGTGTGTGTGTATGTGTGTGTGTGTGTGTATGTGTGTGGGTGTGTGTGTGGTGTGTGTGTGTGTGTGTGTGGTGTGTGTGTGCATGTGTGGTGTGTGTGTCGTGGGTGTGTGTGTGTGTGTGTGTGTGGGGTGAGGTTGTGTGTGTGTGTTTGTGCGTTTGTCTTGTGTTAGGTGTCATAGAGTTTTTTGTGAATCTTGGTTAGTGATGGACATTAGTTAAAACGAGTAAAATTTGTTGGTAATTGAGAGGGTAAATGTAGTGAATTAGAGTTACCGAAAAAAGATGATATAATTGGGTGTGATGAAATTAGTTTAAAAACGATATTCAAAGGTGTTTTGAAGGTGTTCTGAAAGGGGTTGTAGAGTATTAAAGATGATTATGACGAGTGTTTTTTGGGATGTTCCAAAAGTATGTGTTGAGTTAGTTTTTGTGACTTTTTTCTGATGTATTGTTCCCATAATAACTTTTAATTGAACCTTAAAAGGGAAAAAAATAAAAAACGAGAAAAATGCCTAGTCTGGAGACTGAGGGATGAGATGTAATTTAATTGGAAATGTGTAAGTGCAGATAAATTAGAGATTGTAAAATTTATTTGGGAGTACTCAATAGTGTTTTGGAAATGTTTCAAAGGGTGTTCAAAGGAGTTTTGAGTGTGTTCAATGTTGTTTTTTTTTTGAAGGTGATCAAGGGTGTTTTGATTGAATTCAGCGTGTTTTAGTAGTTATTCAGTGGTGTAATTGGGAGTACTAAATAGTGTTTTGGAAATGTTCAAAGTGTTCAAAGGTGTTTTGAGTGTTGTTAAAATGTTGTTTTTTTGAAGGTGATCAAGGGTGTTTTGATTGAATTCATGCATGTTTTAGTAGTATTCAGAAAAAACACCCCCCCCCCCCCCCCCCCCCCCCCCCCCCCCCAAAAAAAAAACTGGTGTTAATTGGGAGTGTACTCATATAGTGTTTTGGAAATGTTCAAAGGTGTCAAAGGTGTTTTGAGTGTGTTCAAATGTTGTTTTTTGAAGGTGATCAAGGGTGTTTTGAAGGTGTTCAAGGGTGTTTGAAGGTGTTCAAAAGGTTTTTTGAGGTTAGTCAAGGAGTTTGGGAGTGGGTTCAATGATAATGAGAGTGTTTGAAAGTGTTTTGAAGGTTGTTCAAAGGTGTTTTAAAGGTGTTGAAGGGTGCTGTTTAGATTGAATTCAGCGGTGTTTTAGTAGTATTCAGTGGTGTAATTGGGATACTCAAATTGTGTTTTTTGGAAGTGTTTCAGTGTTGATTGAAAAATGTTCATAGGTGTTTTTGAAGGTTATTCAAGAGTGTTTTGAAGGTGTTCAAAGGTGTTTATGTGAGTATTCAAATGATGTATGAGAGTGTTTTGGTGATGTTCAAAGTAAAAGTGTTTGAGTGAGTTTTTGTGACTATTCTGATGTATCTGTGTCCCCTTATGAACTTTAATGATACTAATAGGGTTAACCGAGATAAATAAAAATTGGGGAGGTTATGAGTGAAAATTGTGAGGTTGTTGGTTGTGGTGTGGGTGTTGTGGGTGTTGTGGGTTGTGGGTGTTGGGGGCGTTGTGGGATGTGGGTGTTGTGGGTGTTGTTGTCGAACCAGAGTTGCTGAAAAGATGATATAAGTGGGTTGTTTTTGTGGACTTTTTTTCTGATGAAAATTAGTTAAAACGAAAAAAAAATTGTGGGATGTTGGTGTTGTGGGTTGTGGGTGATGTGGGCATTGTGGGTTGTGGGGGTGTTGATCTTAGTTTATGGTGATTTTTGGTCGGTGTTTTGAGTGTATTCAGCGGTGTTTAAAGTAGTATTCAGTCGGTGTATTTGGGAGTACTCAAAATGGTGTTGTGAGGTTATTCAAAGGTTTTCGTGATCTATAAGTTGTGGCTTGTTGGTGTTGTGACTTTCTGATGAATTAGTTTAAACGAGAAAAAAAAAATGTGGGTGATGAGGGTGGGGGTGTGTGTGTTGCGGGGTTGTGGGTGATGTGGGTTGTGTGTGTTGTGGGGTTGTGTGGGTGATGTGGGTTGTGGGTTGTTGTGGGATGTGGGTGTTGTTGTCGATAGAGATCCCGAAAAGCGTTATAAGTGGGTTGTTGATGTGACTTTTCTGTAGAAATTAGTTAAAACGAGAAAAAAAAAAAGTGAGTGTGGGATTGTTGTGACTTCTGAGAAAATTAGATAAAACGAGAAAAAATTGTGGGTGTTGTGGGTGTTGCGTGGGTTCAAAGTAAAGTGTTTGAGTTAGTTTTGTGGACCCCCCTTTTTTTTTTTGATGTATGTGTCCCCTTAATAACTTTAATTGAACTAAAAGGGTAAAAACGAGTAAATGCCTAGTCTGGAGACTGAGGGATGAGTTGCTAATTTAAGAAATGTGTAAGTGCAGTAAATTAGTGATGTCAAAACCTTATTGGGGAGGTACTCAATTAGGTTTTGGAAATGTTCAAAGTGTTTTGAGTGTGTTTCAAATGTTGTTTTTGACAGGTGATCAAGGATGTTTTTGATTGAATTCAGCGTGTTTTAGTAGTATTCCTTGGGGTAATTGGGTGTACTCAAATAGTGTTTTGGAATGTTCAAAGGGGTTCAAAGGTTTTTGTGTGTGTTAAAATGTTGGTTTTAGAAGGATGATCAAGGGTGTTTTGATTGAATCAGCGTGTTTTAGTGTATTCAGTGGAGGTAATTGGGAGAACTCAATAGTGTTTTTGGAAATGTTCAAAGTTGTTCAAAGGTGTTTTGAGTTTGTTCAAAAATGTTGTTGTTTTGAAGGTGATCAAGGGTGTTTTGAGGTGTTCAAAGGGTGTTTTTTGAAGTGTTCAAAGGTGTATTGAGGTTATTGCAAAGTGTGTTGAGTGTGTTTCAAATGTGTATGAGAGTGTTTTGAAATGTTCAAAGGTGTTTTGTAGGTGTTCAAAGGTGTTTTGAAAGGTGTTGAAGTGTGTTTTGATTGAATTCAGCGGTGTTTTAGTAGAAATTCAGTGGAGTAATAGGGAAGTACTCAAATAGATGTTTTGGAAAATTTTCAAAGGTGTTCAAGGTGTTTTTGAAGAGGTGTTCAAGGTGTTTTGAAGGTGATCAAGGGTTGTTTTTGAAGGTGTTAGGGTGTTTGAAGGTGTACAAATGATTATGAAAGTATTATGAGTGTTCAAAGAGTGCAGAGTACTTATGAAGGTGTTCTGGGAGTATTCAGAGGTGAATTTTGTGGACGTGTTCGAATTGATGTTTTTGGAGTATTTCAGTGTTGTTTGGAACTGTATTATATAAAGGTATTTTTGTGAGTTATTCAAATGATTTTAGGAGTGTGTTTTGAAGATGTTCAAAGTACAGTGCGTATTTAACTCGTAATATGTAAATTTGTGTGTAGTGGAATTAACGAAAGTGGATGTAAGCGATGTGGTGATTTCTGATGTGTACTGTGTCCTTATTAACTATAAGAACTAAAAGGGTTTTAAAACGAGAAAAAATTGGGGTTAAGAGTGAAAAATGGTTTTCCCTATGAGTGTAGTACTATATCCCCTTATTAAGTTAATGAACTAAAAGGATCGACAAGATTCTGCCTGTGTGCGCGGTCATCACATGACATCACGACTATGTCCCCTTATTAACTTGAATGAACTAAAAGGGTGAAACAAGATTCAGCTTGTATGTGTGACGTCACTGCCGCCGAGTAAACACCCTTCTAAGTTCATTTGATCTTGTTTAGACTGTGTAAGCATGCTTACCCCCTGAGGGAGGATTCCAAAAACTTGGTAATTATTGAGAAATTTTTTGGGGTTGGGGGTGAGTCGATGGGGGAATTTTCGAAACCCCATTAGGGGGAAATCAAAAAACTTGATCCAAGGAGATGGAAGTCATGGTATTATCGAGAAAACTTGGGGGGGGGGTGAAAGTGGAGGGGGCCATCAAAAACTTGATCCGAGGGAGATCATAAGATTTCGAAACCCCCATAGGGGGGAATCCAAAACTTGTATATCGAGAAATAAGTTGGGGTGAAAGGAGGGGTACCCAAAATTTGATCCAAAGGAAATTGGAGAAATTCCAAAACCCTTGATCCAGGAGATGGAGATCTTTGATAACCACATTGGGGGGTAATCCAAAAAACTGATCCGAGGAGATGGAGTCATGGTATTATCGAGTAAATTTGGGGTGAAAGGAGGGGTACCCAAAAAATTTGATCCAAAGGATTGGAGAAATCAAACCCGTCATCCAAGGATGATGGAGACTTTGATTCGAGAAAAATTTGATCCGGAGGAATTGGAGGGGACTTGATTTCGAGAAAATTTTTGGGTTTGTGGGTGAAAGTGGAGGGGCAATCCAAGGGACTCATAAGAATCTTCGAAACCCCATAGAGGGGATTCCAAAAACTTGATACGAGGAGATGGAGACTTTGATATCGAGAAATTTTGGCCGGTGGGGTGAAAGTAAGAGGGGGAACCTCAAAAATTGATCCGAGGGAGATGGAGAATTTGATTTCGAGAAATTTTGGGAGTGGGGAGTGAAAGTGAGAGGGGGACCTCAAAATTTTGATCAGAGGAGATGGAGACTTTGATTTCGGAAATTTTGGGATGTGGGTGAAAGTCGGCAGGGGGAACCTTAAAAACTTGATCGAGGAGATGTGGAGAGACAGAAACTGAAAATTCAAAAAAATTCGAAAGAAATCGGAAAAAATTCGAGGCGCGGGGGGCGATCAGGCGACGCTGCAGAAGGGCGCAGCAGAGCGCGGGGGGGGTCGCGAAAGGCGAAGGCGGGGGGTCGCGAAGGGCCACGGGGGCGGGCAGCGCGGGCAGGGCGCGCGCGGGGGTAGCGAAGGGCGCGGTGAATAGACTGCGCGAGGGCGGGCGCGCGGCGCGGACGGTGGGTTCGCGAAGCGGGGGTCGTCGAACGGGTGTCGTGGGCGGCGGGGTATTGGTTGGGGGGGGTCAAGGGTGAGTAGGTCTCGAGGCGAGTTCAAGAGTTTTCAAAACCGGAAGTAACACTAGGTTGTGAAAAGGTGACCCTCCAGCTGCTGGCCTAGTCCGGAAGTGGATGCCACAGAGGAAGGCCTCTAAACCGGAAGGTTGCCCAGAGGAAGTCCTCTAAACCGGATGGTGCCCAGAGGAAGTCCTTAAACCGGAAAGGGATTGCCCCAGAGGAAGTCCGAAACCGTGAATGGATGCCCAGAGGAAGTCCTAACCCGGAGGGATGCCCCTGAGGAAGTCCTAAAACGGAAGGGTGCCCCCAGAGGAAGTCCTAAACCGGAAGGAGCCCAGAGGAAGTCCTAAACTGGAAGGGATGCCCAGAGGAAAGTCCTAAACCGGAAGGGATTGCCGCAGAGGAAGTCCTAATACGGAAGGGATGCCCAGAGGGAAAAATTCACTACTTACTATTATATGTATAGCTGGTCACAGACGGGCAGCGGGGGTCGTTGGACCCCGAAACTCTCGCCAGGTAAACTCTCTCCAGGTATTACCTATATATATTTATTATATATATTGATATATAGATATTATATATATATTGTATATATATATATTATATATTATAGATATTATTATTATTTATATACATAAATATATATATAGATTATATTTTTATTATATATATATATATATATTTATATATATACTGATTTTATATATTTTCTGTTATATATATATTTATATATATTTTATTATATATATATATATATATATATATTATATTTATATATATATATATATATATTTATATATTTATATTATATCTTATCACACCGGCCGATTCCTCCACAAGGCAGGGTGGCCCGAAAAAGAAAAACTTTCACCATCATTCTCTCCATCACGTCTTGCCAGAAGGGTGCTGCTTTACACTACAGTTTTAAATGCAATCATTAACACCCCTCCTTCAGAGTGCAGGCACTGTACTTTACCATCTACAGGACTCAAGTACGGCTGCCGGTTTCCCTGAAATCCCTCAATAAATGTTACTTTGCTCACACTCCAACAGCAGTCCAAAGTATTAAAAACCATTTGTCTCCATTCACTCCTATCAAACACGCCTCACGCAGGCCTGCTGGAAGTACAGCCACGAATTTGTAAAATGGTCAATTAGCAAAGAAACTCTTTTAAAATTAAGTCCTTTCTAAAATTTTCTCTTATAAGTTTAAAGATATATTTGTTTCAGTCATGTTGATATGAAAATTTATTATTTTTGCACCAAAAAGAACTTAAGAAAACTTACCTTTCTTATTTTAACATGCGCAATTTATTTAGGGCTAAACCAAGTAAAATTATATTTTAGATTTGTTTACTAAATTTTTATTACTAAAACCAAACACAGTGAAATGTATTTTTTCGTCTAGGGGCAGAATGTTGTGGCGAAATTAGTGCTTACTACAAATTTTCACGTGTCACTATATGGCAAGATGAGCGTTGTCTATTTAAGCCAAGTCGCATGTTCTTTCTGCCTATTCGGGCACGACATATTTATTTATACATATATAATATATATAATATATATATATATATTGATATATATTATATATTATTTATTATATTATAATCATATATATATATTTTATATATATTGTTTTTTTTATTATCGGCGATTCCCTCCAAGGCAGGGTGGCCAAAAAGAAGAACTTTCAAATTCCATGCCTCCATCACTGTCTTCCCAGAGGGGTACTTTACTCTACAGTTTAAACGCAACTTTAAGATCCCTCCTTCAGGAGATGCAGACCTGTACTCTCCCATCTCCAGACTCAAAGCCCGGCCTGCGGTTTTCCTGAACCCCTTCAAAAATGTTACTTTGCTCAATTCCAACAGCATGTAAAGATTAAAAACCATTCCCCATACATCTTATCAAATGTGCTCACTCTGCTTGGGGAAAGCCCAAAGCCTTGCCCCAAAAAAACCTCCTTTACCCTTCCCCCCAACCCCTTTCCCTAGGGCGACCCCAACCCCGCCTTCCCTCCATGCAGTTTTACACTTTGAAAATCATTGTTTTTTTCTATTTCTTACATGTAACCCCTCAAAACCCCTTCTCAGCCCTCGGATAAAACTTTTGGTATCCCCCATCTTCCCTAAATTTTTAAAATACGAATTAACTGCATTATATTCACACCACACATTGCCCTCGAAAAGACATCTCCATGCCCCAACCTCCCCTCGTTTCAACATTTTTCACCCCTGCTTCCACCCCTACAAAAGGGGTTGGGACAACTTTCTCTCATACATTCCCTTTGCTTCCATGACAAAATTCTTTGTTCCACAGACTCCTAGGTGCACCACTCACCCTTTTCCCATATCGTTTATGGGTTCACCCTTTCCCTTTATGCCCCCTCTGTGACACGCCACTCCTAAATATCTAAACATTTACCTCCTCCTACTCTCTCCCTCCAATCGATGTTCAAACTTTCGCCACCCAAACTTTTTGGGATCCTCATCACCATATCTTTCTTTGTCACCTTCAATTTTTTTTCTTTTACTACCCCACCCCAAATTATCCCCAACCCCCGCCTTCTCTTTGAATCTCCCAAAAGCACAGTGCCATCAGCAAAGAGCAACTGAGACAACTCCCAACTTCGTGTTTGCTCTTTATCTTATTAACCCCCACACCTCTTCCCAAAGACCCTCGCATTCACTTTTCTTACAACTCCCCCTTTATAAATGTATTGAATACGACGGTGACATCACACTCCTTGTCTAAGGCCTACTTTTACCGGGAATAATCTCCCTCTCTCCTACATACTCTAACCTCAGCCTCACTATCTCCTAAAAAACTCTTCACTGCTTTCAGTAACCTACCTCCTATCCCATACCCCTGCAACATCTGCCACATTGCCCTCCTATCCACCCTGTCATATGCCTTTTCCAAATCCATAAATGCCACAAAAACCTGTTTTACTCTTATCTAAATACTGTTACCTATATGTTTCACTGTAAATACTTGGTCTACACACCCCCTACCTTCTTAAAGTCTCCTTGTTCATTTCTATCCTAGTCTCCCTCTTACTCTTAATTTTTTAATAATAACTTTTACCATACATTTTGCCAGGTATACTTAACAGACTTATTCCCCTACAATTATTGCACTCTCTTGTACCCCCCTTTTCCTTTATACAAAGGAACTATGCCAAAGCTCTGTTTGGGAATCTCTAGATACCTTAAACCCCCTTTATACATTTATTAAATAATAGCACCAACCCCTCCTGCTTTTAACATTTCAATCTTTATCCATCAACCCCAGCTGCTTTACCCCTTTTCATTCAACCCACACACACAACTGGCTTTTCCTCACCCCTAAAAAATGTTATTCCTCCTTGCTCTCTAACAAAATCAGGTTTCCCCTATCTTATCAGCTTTTAAAAATTTCCTCAAAAAAACCTCCATATTCCTGTACCTCAAATTCTCAATTTAATAACCTCTTCTCTATATTTAACTGTCAAATCCTTTTTTTTTCCCTGGCTTGCTAAAAACTTTTAAATCTCACTCAAAACTTTCTTATTTTCAACAAAATTGGTTGATAACATCTCCCCCACTCCCCCTTTTTGCTCTCTTTTTTTTTTCTTCACCATTCTTTTAACCCTATCTTTTTCTCTCCATATGCTTTTCCCCTCCTTGCATCACTTCTACTTTGTAAAAAATCTCTTGCAAAATTTTCTCCGTTACTATTCCTTACATCATTATTCCAAAATCCTCTTCTTCCCTCCCGCACCCACTTTTTTTAAACCACAAATTTTGCTGAACACTCAAAACATACTTCTTAAACCTACCCCTACATCTTCGACCCATTCCCTATACTCCACTGCTATCTTACTCCAAAGTTGTTTATATCTTACCCTAACTGCCCCCCCCCTTGGTTTAAAAACCCTTAACTCTCTTTACTTGTGCTTTGTTATGTTGTACCATCTCCCTTTTTACTTCCGTGCGCAACTAAAAAAGTATCTGACATATCTGTGGCCCCTTTTAAAAACACGTACACCCTGAAGTCTATCAATAGTCTTTTAACTCCCAATACATAGCCCAACTCACTACTGTCATTATACCTACATCATATTTTTCATTATTTTCCTTTTTTTTTAAAATACATATTATTTTAAAAACTAAACACTTTCTATACAAAGCTTAATCAAAGGGCTCCCATTTCATTTACCCCTGGCCCCAAAACTTACCTACCACCCCCTCTCTAAATGTTTCTCCTACTTTAGCTTTATGTCCCTTCCCTTTGGTTCAAGGTTCCTATACTTTCTTTAAAAACTGTCCCAAAATCTCTCCTTCCTCTACACTTTCTCTTCCCCAGGGCAACACCTTTTTATGATCCATTTTTTACATCCTACTCTTTTTTTTTTCCCACATAATCCTTGAATTTACACATTTGTATTCCCCCTTTCCCCTTCCATAACCGGGCCCTTCAAATTATTGTACCCTTTTTATAGCTTAACTCCTCAGATACTCCTGATTTAAACCCCATTTTTCCCCCACTCAAACTCGCCTACCCTCTTAAGCTTTTTTTCGCTTTGGGCCAGGACTCCAACTTCTTTTCATCATATAAAATACTCTACATCATTCTACATACATACATACATACATACATAATTATCATACATACTACATACATCAACGCGGTTTTTTTTCTGTCTAATAAAACCTGATAACGGGATATCTTTTACTCCTACTTACCTTTTGGGCACATTCCAGATACGCACATGCATAAAATATATACATAATCTAGGGTTTTTTCCCCTTTTCTAAATGCTCTTGCTCTTCTTTATTTCTTCTCTTGTCATGGGGAAGTGGAAAAAGAAACTTTCCTCCGTAAGCCCTGCATGTGTTGAGGGCGACTAAAATGCCCCGGGGGCAAGGGTAGTAACCCTTCTCCTGTAGAATTTAATAAAAAAGGAAGAAAAAAACTTTATAAAATGGGATGCTTGAAAAGTGGTGGGGGTGTAGGCGGATGACAAGAAACAGATGATTTTGATGTTTTGAATGAAAAAAAGTTGGATGTCCCGGCCCTAAGCAAAAAAAAGCTGAAGGGGGTAGGGGAGTTTCGGTGGGGGGAAAAAAAGGGATTAAAACTAGAGATCTGAGAGGTTAGAGCAAAGGAAGGGGGATCGTAAAAGTTGAAAGGCAGTTTTGGAAGGAAAAGAGAAAATGAATGTTAAATTCAAGAATTTTGTGGATTAAAGTAAAGGTTGGATGTGAAAAGTGGGTCTAAAAAGGTGTAGCCCCGGAGAAGGAGCAATGTAGGGAGGAGAGAGATTTGGGAGATGTTAAATGAATGTATAGGACCTTTGAACCAAATGAGAGAGTAATTGTGGGAGGGGATCTGAATGCTAAAGTAGGGAAACTTTTAGAGGGGTGTGGTAGGGGAAGTTGGGATGCCAGGTGTAAATGTAATGGGAGCCCTTTGATTTGAAACTTTGTATAGAAAGGGGGGTTTAGTTATAGATAATACATATTTAAGAAAAAGTGGATAAATAAGTATTACACGACATGAATGTAGGGCGAAAATGACAGTAGTTTGGTGGATATGCATTGGTAGGACAAAAGACTGTTGAGTAGACTTCAGGATATACTGTTTATAGAGGGGCCACAGGATATATCAGATCACTTTCTAGTTGTTGCTACACTGAGAGTAAAAGGTAGATGGGGTCAAGGAGAATAGAAAGCATTAGGGAAGGAGAGAGGTGAAGGTTTATAAACTAAAAGAGGAGGCAGTTTAGGGTAAGATATAAACAGGCTATTGGGAGGATCGATGGGCTAATGAGAGCATAGGCAATGGGTCGAAGAGGTATGGGGTCGGTTTTTTAAAAAATGTAGTGTTAGAGTGTTCAGCAGATGTTTGTGGTTACAGGAAGTGGAGTGCAGGAGGGAAGAGGGCGATTGTTGGAAATGATATGTAAAGAGGAGCAGTAAGGAGAAGAAAAATTAGCATGTGAGAAGTTTTTACAAGGTAGAAGTGATGCAAGGAGGGAAGAGTATATGAAGAAAAAAGTGAGAGGTTAAGAGAATGGTGAAAGCATATAAAAAGGAGAGCAAATGTGAGAGTGGGGAGTTGTTATCAACAAATTTTTTTGAAAAATAAGAAAAAGGTTTTTGAGTGGAATTAACAAGGTTAAAGGAAGCCTAGAGAACAAATGGATTTATCAGTAAAAATGGAAGAGGAGATGTTTTTAAATGGAGAAGTGAGAGGTTTGGGAAGATGGAGGGAATATTTGAGGAATTGTTAAATGTTGTATGAAGATAGGGAAGCTGTGTTTTTTTTGATTTTCCCGGTGGTATAGGGGCAACGCTGGAAAAAACATCTTGTAGGAGTGAGAGGAAGAAGCCAGTTGTGGTGTGGGGAAGTTTCGTGAGGCAGTAGGGTAAAATGAAAGGGGGTAAGCAGCCGGGATTGCATGGGATAAAGATGGAAATGTTAAAAAAGAGGTGGAGGATATAGTTTTTGGAAGTGGATGTGCAATTATTTATAAAAATGTATGGAAGAGGGTAAGGTACCTAGGGAGTGCAGAGAGCATGCATAGTTCATGTGTATCAAGGCAAAGGGGACAAAAGAGAGTGCAAAAATTATAGGGGGATAAGGTCTGTTGAGTATATACCTGGTAAAGTGTATGGTCAGAGTTTTTAATGAAAGGAATTAAGGTAAAACGGAGAGACTAGGATATGAAGATGAACAAGGAGGTTTTAGGAAAGGTTAGGGGGGGGGTGTGGACCAGGTGTTTTACAGTGAAACATATAAGTGAACAGTATTTAGATAAGGCTAAGAGGTCTTTGTGTGCATTTTTGGATTTGGAAAAGGCGATGGACAGGGGTGGTTAGGGGGGGCATGTGGCAGAGTTGCAGTTGTATGGTTGTAGGAGGTTAGGTTACTGGAAAGCAGTGCAGAGTTTTTTCGAGGTTAGTGAGGATCAAGTTAGAGTATGAAGGTAAGAGAGAAATTTTATTTCCCAGTAAAAGTAGCCTTTGACAAGGTGTGTGATGTCACATGGTTGTTTTAATATATTTATAGAAGGGGTGTAAGAGAGTAAATGCGAGATGAGGTTGAATAATAGATTGATGAGGGGCAAGGGTGGTGGTGCACTTAGGAGTCTGTGGAGACAAAGAACTTGTCGTTGGAGGCACGAGGGGAAATGTATGAGAGTATACTTTACAACGCTCTTATATGGGTGTGAAGCTATGGGTGATTGAATGATGCAGCAAGAGAAAGCTAGAGGCAGTTGAGATTGTCATGTCATGAGGGCAATCGCGTGTGGTGTAGAATATAATACAGAGAATCGTTGTTTGAAGTTAGGGGAGGAGGTGCAGGGGTACCAAACTGTTGTCCAGAGGGCTCTGAGGAGGGGTTGTGAGGTGGTTCGGACATGTAGAGGTAATGGAGCGAAAAGAGTGACTTCAAGAGTGTATCAGTCTGTAGTGGACAGGAAGGGGGGTAGGGGTCAGCTAGGAAAGGTTGGAGCGGAGGGGTAAAGAAGGTTTTGTGTTGCGAGGGGCTTGGACTTCCAGCAGGCATGCGTGAGCGTGTTTGATAGGAGGTGAATGGAGACAATGGTTTGTTTTAATACTTGACATTGCTGTTGGAGAAAGAAAGTTAGTGAGCAAAGTAACCATTTATGAAGGGGTTCATGGAAACGCAAGCCGGTACTTGAGTCCTGGGATGGGGAAGTACAAGTGGCCTGCACTCTGAGAAGGGTGTTAATGTTGACGCTTAAATACTGTATTGTAAAGCACCCTTCTGGCAAACAGTGAGGGAGTGAATGATGATGAAACGTTTTCCTTTTTCGCGGCACCCTGCCATTGGTGGGGGGTAATGCGGCTGGGGGCTCATTCCTGGAAAAAACGGGGTGTGGCTGGAGGGCTCCTTCGTCTAGGGGTCTCCTCTGGGGGGCTCCTTCCGGTCTAGGGTCTCTACTGAGCGGCTCCATTTTCACTCTATGTGTTAATGGGACCTTTTCACACCTATGTGCTAAGACCTTGACCCCGCCCACGACCCCCGCCCACGTCCCGCCACGACCCGCCACGACCCCCGCCCACGGACCCCTCACAGCGCCCCCCGCGCCCCACCCGCTCCCCCCACGCCCCCCGCGCCCCCCCGCGGCACACCCCGGCGCCCGCCCGTCGCGCGACCCACGGCCCCGCCGCGCCCTTCGAGCCCCGCCCGCGCCTCGCCGGCCCCGCCGCGCCTTCTGCAGCGTCGTCCGGATCGACCCCGCGCCCGATTTTTCTCCGATTTCTTCCAATTTTTTTTTTAATTTCATTTTTCTTATGATCTCCACTTCTCGATCAAGTTTTTTTTGGGATTTGCCCTCCCACGTTCACCCCCATCCAATTTTTTTTTCTCGATAATACAAGTTTGGAGTCCCCTATGGGGTTTCGAATTCTTATGTCTCTTGGATGAGTTTTTTTTTTCTCGATAAAAAATTTCAAGGACTCCATCTCTGGATCAAGTTTGTCTGATATCAAAGGACTCAATTCTCGGATCAATTTTCCTCGAAATCAAAGTCTCCATCTCCTTGATCAATTTTTTTTTCTCGATAAGACCTAGGACTTCCATCTTCTCGGATCAAGTTTTTTCGCGATATCATGTCTCCAATTCCTCGGATCAAATTTTTCTCGAAATCAAAGTCTCCATCTCCCTTGGATAAAGCTTTCTCGATAATGCAAAGACTCATCTCCCTTGGGATCAAAGTTTTTCTCGATAATACCAAGACTCCAATCTCCTTGGATCAAGGTTTTTTGGATTTTTCCCCCCCTTGGGGGATAAGCTTTCAAAGGACTCCTCATATGGGGCATGGTGCTCTCTTTACTACAGGGTCTAAACAAGTGTGACGTCAGTATTCTTCTCATCAGGTCAATGAACTAAGAAGGGGGTTACACAGCGGTCAGTTGACGTCACGTGGATGACCTCAACACATACCAGGTGATTCTTGTCGACTTCCCCCTATGTCAGTGACGTCACTGCGATGTCCCCACACACACAGCGTTGAATCTTGTCGACTTTCCCCCCCCTACACATTTCATATACAACATAGGGACAAACATTTTCACTCTAATCCAATAATTTCACATTTTTTCTCGTTAATAACCACATTTCTTTACAAAATACAACACAAGTCTAGACATTTTTCTCGTTTTTAACTATTTCATCTCAGGTCACTCCCACGGAAGTAACCTAATCATCCCGACACTCCATACCCTCACACTCCAACCAACACCTCACATTCTCACTCATAACCCCCAATTTTTTTCTCGTTTTTAATACTAATTTCATCAGAAGTCACAACAAAACCTTATAACACTATTCGATAAATTCATAGTCACAATTTTACATATTACGAGTTAATACGCACACACACCTCGCTATGAACACTTCAACACTCTCTTAAAAATCCATTTGAATACTCACCAAAAAATTCCTTTGAACATTTCCAAACACACCGAAAACACTTCCAAGACAACATTTTGATACTCCAAATAAGATTTGACAGCTCTAAGTGTATCTACCACTTACAAATTCATTATTAAACTCATCACCCCCAAATCCTCCTCAGTCTCCAGACTTCCACAACATTATTCACAAAATTAACTCAAACACTTTACTTGAACATCACCAAAAAAACACCATCAGATTGCCTTGAATACTCAAAAATATCATTCGAACACCCCAAAATCACCTCTGAATACTCTCAGAACACCTTCATAAGTACTCTTGCACATCATTTGAACACCTTCAAAAACACCTTTGAACATTTTCCAAACAACACTGAATCACTTCCAAAACACCATTTGAGTACTCCCAAATACACCACTGAATACTACTAAAACACCACTGAATACACTCAAAACACCACCAAAATCACCCACTTCCCACAATTTTTTCTCGTTTTAACTAATTTCATTAGAAAAGTCACAACATCCACAACCCACATCACCCACACCCCACAATTTTTTCTCGTTTTAGCTAATTTCATCAGAAAAAGGTACAACAACCCACAACTTATAACCACTTTTTCGACATCTCTAGTTCGACAACAACGCCCACAACACCCACATCCCACAACACCCACATCCCACAATCCACAATTTCTTTACAACACAAGTCTAGACATTTTTCTCGTTTTAACTATTTCATCAGAAAAAGTCACCACACCATTATAACTCTTGTCCGGGGCAAATCTAGTTCGGACTACATTACCACATCCCTCATCATTTACCAATTTATTTCACATTTTTTTCCCCCTTCTTTTTAATGAATCTTTAAATAAAATACACATTCCTCTTTTCATACTAAAATTCTAATAAAATCCTCTCATACCCAGCTCCCTTGTATCACATAAATTGTATTATACTCGCATCAACTAATTCACTACCCAACTATTGCGACATGTTTCAACCCCTCATTCTTTTCCAATCTCATCATAACTTTTAATCATATTAATTTCTTTTTTAAAATATTCACACATTTACCTTTTATTTTCAGTAAAATCCCCCCCTTCCCCATATTTCATTAAATTCTAATACAACCCTCCCCATACCCTTTCTCATCTCACCGCATTTCTTCACATCCACTCACCATCTCCCAACACACTCTTCTGAACACACGCAAAAATACATTTCACATCCACAAATGCATCTCATCACCCATCCTCAAATCCACTAAATCACTGTACCCAGATATTCACAAAATTCTATAACCACCTAAACACACACACACACCAAACACACACACACACACACAACACAAACACACACACACACACCACCTAACCTAACACTAACCTAACCGAACCTAACTTTTCCGAATCATACCTAACCTAACTTTATCCTAACTAACCTAACCTAACTAACCTAACCTAACTAACCTAACCTACTATACTAACCTAACCTACCTAACCTATCTATCCTATCCTACAAACCTAACCTAACTAAACCTATCCTAACCTAACCTAACCTATCCGAAACCTATCTTAACCTAACCTATCCTACCCTTCCTACCTAGCCTATCCTAAACCTAAACTAACAATAATCCTAACCTAACCTAACCTAACCTATCCGAACCTACTTAACCTAACCTATCCTAAACCATCCTAAACCTAGGCCTATCCTAACTAACTAAACCTATCCTAACCTTACCTAACCCTAACCTAACCTATCTTAACCTAACTTACCAAACCTATTCCTAACCCATCCTATACTAGCCCCTATCCTAACTACACTAACCTAGCTAAACCTATCCGAACCTAACCTATCCTAACCTAACGTAACCTAACTTATCCTTAACCTTAACCTAACCTAACCTAACCCTAACCTAAAATATCCTAACCTAACCTAATAACCCATAACTAACCAACCTAACCTTACCTAACCTACCTACTTATCCTAAACCTAACCTAACCTTACTAACCTAACTCAAATCCACTAAAATCACTGTACCAAGATATTCACAAAACTCTATGACCACCTAACACACACACACCACACACACACACACACACACACATGGAACACTTCCAAAATATTTATTTTTTTCTTTTTTTTTTTTTTTTTATTAAGAGAGTATCAGAATTTACTTTGAACGACTCCATTTTTGTTAATCCTATTAGTTTTGAAAACTTTGTTTAAAACCGAAACATTATTTTCCTTGTTTTTAACCACCTCCTTTAAAATTACTCACCGAACAGAACACACCTCGGGAGGATCCACAAATTTACCAACCCAAAAATTGCGTAAATTTTTTTACAACAACACCCCCCCAACTAAACAATGAGTGTTCACACACCCAAGTAGAAAATCAAAATAATCATCTTATGTTCTCGACAACGTGACGACCCTGAATTTCCAACCCAAGTGAAAACACTATTACTCTTCCAAAACTGAAACCTTAACCTGTAAACTTAACCTAACCTAACTCGATCCGAACCGAAAACCTAAATACCCTAAACCTAACTTATCTAACCTCACCCAAAAATAACCTAACCCCACCTAACCGAACCTAAGCGTTTAACCCAAACCTAACCAACCTAACCTTAAAAAAGTCCTAACCTAACCCTAACCTATCCTAACCTAACTTAATCCTAACCTAACCTAACCTAACCTAACTTATCCTAACCTAACCTAACCTAACTTACCTAACCTAACCTAACCTATCCTAACCTAACCTAACCTAACTTAAAACCTAAACCTATCCTAACCTAAACCTAAACCTAACCTATCCTAACTTATCCTAACCTAACCTATCTTAACCTACCTAACCTAACCTAACCTAACCTAACCTAACCCATCCTAACCTAGGCCTATCCTAACCAAACCTAACCTATCCTAACTTAACCTAACCGAGAACCTATCATAACCTAACTTAACCAAACCTATCCTAACCCATCCAAACCTAGCCTATCCTAACCTAACCTAACCTAGCCCTAACCTATCCAAACTAACCTATCCTAAACCTAACCTAACCTAACCAAACTAACTTATCCAACCTACACTAACCAAACTAAACCTAACTAAATCCTGACGCTAAGCCTAACCTAACCTTACCTAACCTAACCTAACTTATTATCCTAACCTAACCAAACCTAACCTCGCATTATTTTTCTTGTTGGAAAACAACACTCAATGGAAGAAATATTTACTTTACGATTTCCGAACAGAAACACATCCTCGCTCGAGAGACTTCCTTGAGCTTTATACCCTACTACCCTCAATAGTATTGAGTCACGATTTTTGCACACCACCTTCCCCTCCCGACGACACCCATGAATGCGGTTTCACACCCAGGTAAGAAAATCACACGCTCTTCTCCTTACCCGAACACCTGCATCAAAACTCTGGTCAGCCGACGCCATGAAATGCGGTTCACATCAAGGTAGAAAATCACATCAATCATCTCTTTCCAGACCAACTGTGTCCTCTTGTCTAAAATTTGGTGAGGTCACATGTTGACAGACCCATGAAATTAACTTAAATGAGATTATAACATTTGTAATTCTACCTCAATACTTTTTTTCATGGTAAGGTTAGATATTGATTTAATAATTTCAACATGTCCTTAAAAACTTTTTATTTAAACATTTCTCTTTTTAATGAATGAATGAAAACATATTAATCTTGGTGTAACAACACGCTCTAAACATCATAAAATCCCCTCTCTAAGTCTTGTTCTCCAAGTCCCGTCACATCGGTACCTGTAAATTTTAATATATTTTTTTATTTCATTAAGGCAAATAATGGGGGAGAAATTTGCACCATCACCTGTAAAAAATATAAACCACAAAAAGTTACATATTTTTATCACTATCCCAAACATATGCTTCTCGTTAACTTAAAATATCTTCCATCCTTGACTTAAAAGCATAATCGTACTGTGTCCCCATATTACTTTAATGATGTAAGTATTATGGTAGACATGATTCTTGTGTTCAGGTAGAGAGAGAAGGTCGAAAAGGTAAGTGATACATTTTCATGAAGATAAATAAGAGTTATATATATTATTCAAATATATCTCTCTCTCTCCAATTATAATTACTTCCTTCATAATAATTTAAATGAATTAAACCAATGATACAAGGTAAATAATTTTTGCTCACATTATAAGTTACTCACACATTAAGGTTCAATGGTTTTTAATAAATATAGTTTAATATCTGGGAAAAGTTTCTCTCCAAATTATTTTCCACTTCTTTGTGTTGCTCCATTATGCAAAATGCACAGATTATAATACTGTTGAGTTAAATATTTGACTGATAATTTTCAGATATCTTGTTTCAAAATATAATATACCAATCAGTCAACTCTCACTCCGTTACTCATTTCATCAATGAATTCCATGCGAATCCAAGTTCATTTTCTAACCAATTTTTAAACGCGTCGCCGAAAATTTCTTTTCACTCAACGATTCACCATCTTTCCTTAAGAGTTGATTGAGAGTGTTGCAAAATTCCAACCAAGGAAGATCTTTCACCGTTTCACAAATAACAATGAAATCGCCAAGTTTCCCCATATTAGATGCATTCCATGCGGTTCCCTGAATATGTCTGGTGGTGACTTACACACAACTCTTCCATACACATAAAGAGTTGCTAAATAGTATTAAATGAAAAATTTCATTAAACTTACCTAAACTTACCTGGCACTGGACAAGCACCTAAAGTCAGTTCCTGATCAGCCGGGCTGTGGCTCGTACGTTGGTTTGCGTGCAGCCAGCAGCAACAGCCTGGTTGATCAGGCGCTGATCCACCAGGAGGCCTGGTCACAGACCGGGCCGCGGGGGCGTTGACCCCCGAAACTCTCTCCAGGTAAACTCTCTCCAGGTAAACTAGGATCAGCCATTTCAAAATCCATTTTCATAATTAATTTTTTGGGCTTTGGTATAATAAAAGTAGTACTTGCTTCGGCAGTACATATACTAAAATTGGAACGATACAGAGAAGATTAGCGTGGCCCCTGCGCAAGGATGACACGCAAAATCGTGAAGCGTTCCACATTTTATCATTGTCCTCATCGCCTCCGAGCCGTGTGGACGAGCTGCGCAGACGCTCCTGTTTTGAGTTTGTTTTTGCGCAGTTTACCTGATTGAGCTGCCCCTAGCGTTGGTTGGTGGAAACTTTATTTTCTCCAACATGGCGCAGAATAGCAGAAGAAGAATCAACACTGTCTGCATTGAGATGATCCGTGGTGCTGTCACAGGATCCAACATGGATTTATTATTACCAGCGATCATTCGCGATACCTATGGTATAGCTAATGAGGAGATATGTGGTGTCCCGCATTAAATGAATGACAAGAAACTTCGTTATACAAATGACGTCTGCACAAGTCTACAGGCAGGTCGCAAGTTACAGAGACCACATAACCGGTTAATAACAGCAGTGGTCGGTGAGACTTCATGATGTATCCGACATTACACTTGGGTGAAAATCAGGAATGTGCCTTTTGAAGGCGACTGATTTTGATATTACCAGTGAACAGCGTACTTTTGGGACGGTTTCATGTAGCCACAGCAGGGAGATGGGCAACTGGACCGTATGCAGGTGCGCTGGAAGGCGCGTATACAGTTATTATTATTATAATCAAGGGGGAAGCGCTAAACCCGGAGGATTATACAGCGCCTGGGGGGGGGATGTGGAAGGCATTCAGGCTTAAGTCGGGGACTGGAGCACAATCCAATTCCCTATATCAAGAGCCCCTCCACCAACATCAAGGAACCTTCCTTGAGGGGCGCATACAGTTAAAATGACTCTTCGACACCCTATTCCTTCATATATTGTGTTGAAAGAATTACGGACTCAAGTCTATGTAACGTATGCGGGGCAACAACGTACGTGTCGGCTATGTGGGTCATATGACCACATCGCGGCGCAGTGTGGAAAACGAAGTGTGTACCCAGCAACAACAGCAACGGCAGTCAGCAGCAACAGCAGCCAGTGACGAGGTAGGCGATGAGCGAGAACAGTCTCTTGCTACCACCGCCCCAACAACGGTTGTCATGGAGTGAGAGTGAAAAAAAGAAAAGGAGCTCGAATCGCCAATTGTAATGCATCAAGGAGAATCTCAGTCATTGACAATACATAAGGTTTTTGAGGAGAGACTACCTTAATTGGGTGAAGAAGTGGCGGTCTTTGGTAAAAGGCGTTGGGATGACTTGTCCGAGGAATCGGTCCTAGATCAGGTGGAAGACCCCAGGCTTAGTTCTGGGGAAGGCTGTGAATGATGATATGGCAGAAGATGACGGTTTGTCGACGAGAGAGTCTAAGGATTGAAGGTGCATGCAGTAGAGGTGGAGGTGCATCAGGACGGTGGGCTTCAGATGAATCAAAATGCAGGTGGAGGGCGGGGACACGAAAAGAGGACTGCAGCATCATCGGATTCCTGATGATGTGCTAAACTCCTGCCCAAACGCCCTGGGAAAAAGTTCTGTGGAGGTACAGAAGAGAGGGAATGGTGAACCCAAGGATCAAGGGATGCAAAGGTGAATCCCAACAAAGAGGGGAGGGACAGAGGTGCTCTTGCAAAATGAACTGGGGTAAAGTCAATGCCGGGACAAAAGGAAAACCCATTTTGTTGAATTCAAGTGTTTTACTATAAATAAGAACAGGGTTGAGAGCTGAAGAGGAAGCTAAAGTGGTTTAATGAGTATTTGGTGCGGACTTGGGGTGAAGGGTGGGGTAATCTTACAGGCACATACTTTTAGGCCGGTTATGAGTTGGATATGAGTGTTATAATTGTACATGGAACATGCCGACACGTTTGAAAGGTGGGCTGCAATAGGTAAAGGAAAAACTAGCCCTTTATTAATAAGGCATAGAGAAGGGGAGAGGGAGGGAAATTAGAGTGGATGGAACTTGGGTAGGTTTCCCATTAGTTAGTATGTGTATATGGTCCGGCTGAGGGTGACGTCAGTATTAAAACTAAATTTGTACGGGACGTGCTGGTCTATTTTTATACGTGGTTTACCGAATGTTACAGTCACAGAAACCCAAGGCAAGCGGAAACCAAGCCTGTGCACATACTATGCACTTGGTATCGCTGGCAGGAAATCTGGAAAAGCAGATGGGACATGCAGCTATGACCACCCTAGAAAATGCCATGCCCATATGACAACAGGAAAATGCAAACTCCCTTCCTGTATGCTTTTTCACCCTGAAATGTGTACCTCTTCATTACAGGAAAGACTGTGCTATAACTTAAATTGCCAGGCATACCATCTAAAGGGGACAAAAGATACAAAACATCCAGCCATGGGAAAACTTGGGTACCACAAGCCACTCAAGAGGGAGAGGTTTTTTTTAGTGCCAGGAAGGAAAAAAAACTGGCAGGAAATGGCAGAAAATCGTACACCAATCCAGACATTCTAGAGTGGAAACACAGTACGATGGCCTCCACTCCAAACCAACAGATACTGAATACTAATGCCGGAAAAAAAATCCCCCCCCAGTACCAACAATACCACCAGTCCGATGACATTCTTCTTTGCAATATACAACAGGGTCTAAAGCCAGCAACAAACAACAAAATACCTTTCATATATCCGTGGACTGCTTGCAGAGGCAAAGCAATGTTCGCGGCTTTCACTGAGACCCACAAAAGGCTCCCTTGGACAACAAATATGGATCCCAGGATACAACCTATACAGAAGTGACAGAGTGAACAGGCAAAAGGGGGGGGGGTTTGCCTGTACATTGCACAGTCACCTTGTTTGCACAGAACTGCACAAAAGCCCTCAAATGATGTAGTGGAGGAAGTTATAGCAGTAAAGGTCGAGAACCAAAACCTAGTCATTGTGGTACGTCTACAAGCCTCCAGAGTTGCAACATCCCAAGCAATTCCAGGAACAGCTGTTAAAAATTGACCACTGTCTGGAAAATCTTCCCGCTCTGCACCCACATCTTGCTCCTGGGGGATTTTCAACTTACGGCACCTTAAAATGGAGGAATATAGACAAATAAAAATGTTGCAGTAATAACACCAGTAGGCAGCTCTGATGAAACCACACTCACACGAGCCTTTAAATCTCTACAAAATTCAATTTAAACCAGCAAATAAAAGAGCCTACTAAGACTGGCGAATACACTAACCCTCATCTTCACTAAACAAAGATTCTATAAGAAATGTCCACCTTACAAAAACAATATACTCAGATCACAACATAATTGAGGTTTCAGACAATAGATCGTGGAGCCCCCATACCGACAAAATGAGACTAGTCACGAGGGAGCAATCACCAAATTCAACTTCAATAACAAAAACATAAAGTGGGACCAGTAAACCAAGTCCTAACCGATATAAGCTGGAAAATACACTAAGCAACACAGGACCCCAACTTAATGCCTATAACAGATTAACTCGTGGCACTCGATGTATGCACAAGGCTTATTCCTCTAAGAAAAGGAGGAGTCGAGGAAAATAGAAAGAGACAGCGCTTCCCATAACAGGCGATGGAAAAGAAAAAACAGAGTCGGCTTAAAAGGTCAATATATCTGAAATGCGTAGGGAACACTGGTTCAGAGAAATAGCAAGCATCGAACTTAAGCTAAAAGAATCCTTTAGGAGTCAGGAATTCGCGGGAGAACTAAAAGCCCATAAATGAAATCGAAGAAAACCCAAAGTATTTCTTCTCCTATGTCAAATCAAAATCGAGAACAACGTCCAGTTTTGGGCCCCTACTTAAACAAGATGGTCCCTAACACAGATGACAGCATGGAAATGAGTGAGCTACTCAGTCCCAATTATGACTCATTTTTAGCAAGCCGGCTAACACCAGACTGAGAGGCGAAAGATCAAAATGAATTTATTAATGAGAGAGGCCACAAATTGATTAACACAAGCCAAACCGATGTTAACCTGAACGCCAAATGACTTCGAACAGGCGATAAATGACATGCCCATGCCACTCTGCCCCAGGGCCAGACTCATGTAACTCTGTGTTCATCCAGAACAGCAAGAAAGCCCTATCACGAAGCCTTATCCATTCCTATGAGAGGGAGCATGGACACGGGGGGTCGACCCCCTCATTTACAAAAACAACATACTATAGCCCACTCCACAAAGGGGCGAGTAAAGCACAGCAAAGAACTACAAACCAATAGCACTAACATCCCCAATATCATAAAAAACTTTGAAAGGGTCCTAAAGAAGCTAGATCACCACCCATCAAGAAACCCATCAGTACACAACCCAGGGCAACATGGTTTAGAACAGTCGCTCCTGTCTGTCTCACTATTGGATCACTACGACCAAGGTCCTAAATGCACTAGAAGACAAAAGAATGCAGATTGTAAATATAAAAAAGACTTTGCTACAAAAGCCTTCGACAAGGTGTGACCATAGGCGTAATAGCGCACAAAATGCGCGCTAAAGGAATAACAGGAAAAAGTCGGGTCGATGATCTATAATTTCCTCACTAACAAGAACACAGAGATAGACGTCAACAGAGTAAAGTCCGAGGCAGCA
The DNA here is from genome assembly GCF_026875155.1 of Cherax quadricarinatus. Lineage (NCBI taxonomy): Eukaryota > Metazoa > Arthropoda > Malacostraca > Decapoda > Parastacidae > Cherax > Cherax quadricarinatus. The sequence continues at coordinate 112,828,564 of NC_069402.1, forward strand.
AACGGTGACAAGCCTGTTCCCACAAGGCAACAGTACTAGGCTCCCATCTGTTCCTCATCCTCATATCCGACTATACAAGGATGTCAGCCACCGCACCGTGTCTTCCTTTGCAGATACACCCGAATCTGCATGACAGTGTCTTCCAATGCAGACCCTGCAAGGCTCCAGGTGGACATCAACCAAAATCATTCACAGTGGGCTGCGGAAAACAATATGAAAGTATCAACGATGCGAAATTATCAATTACTCAGATATTGTCAACATGAGGAAATTAAATCTTCATCAGAGTACACAACAAATTCTGCCACAAAATAGAGCGAAAACCCCAACGTCAAAGACCCTGGGAGTGATTCTGTCGAGATCTCACCCTTCAAGACCTAACATTGTATCAATCGCATCTGCTAGAAAAATGACAGGAGGATAATGAGAACCTTCAAAACTAGGAGGCCAAGCCCATGATGACACTCTCCAGGACACTGTTCGATCTAGGCTGGAATATTGCGCACTCAAACAGCACCTTTCAAGGCAGGTGAAATTGCCGACCTAGAAAATGTACAGAGAGAACTTTCACGGCGCGCATAACGCGAAAAAACCACCTCAATATACTGGAGCGCTTGAGGTTTCTATCTTTATTCCCTGAACGCAGGAGGGAGAGATACATGATTATAATACACATGGAAAATCCTAGAGGACTAGTACCGAACTAGCACACGAAAATCACTCACTACGAAAGCAAAAAGACTTGGCAGACGATGCAACATCCCCCCAATGAAAAGCAGGGGTTTCACTAGCACACGTTAGAGACCATACCATAAGTGTCAGGGGCCCGAGACTGTTCAACTGCCCTCCCAGCACACATAAGGGGGATTACCAACAGACCCCTGGCAGTCCTTCAAGCTGGCACTGGACAATCACCTAAAGTCAGTTCCTGATCAGCCGCAGTGGCCTCGTTACGTTGGTTTGCGTGCAGCCAGCTGCCAACAGGCCTGGTTGATCAGCGCTGATCCACCAGGAGGCCCTGGTCACAGACCGGGCCGCGGGGCGTTGACCCCCGAAACACTCTCCAGTAATCGATCTCGTAGTAAACAGTCGATGGCCTCCACTCCAAACCAACAGATACAGATACTAATGCCGGAATAAAAAATCCCCCCCCAGTACCAACAATACCACCAGTCCGATAACATCTTCTTTGCAAATATAACATGGTCTAAAGCCTGCAAAAAACATCAAATAACCTTTTCTTCCGAGGACTGCTTGCAGGGCCAAATGCAATGTTCGCAAGCTTTCACGAACCCACATAAAGGACACTTGGACAACTAAATCTGATCCAGGTTACAACCTATAAGATGTGACAGAGTGAACAGGCCAAAAGGGGGGGGGGGGTTGGCCTGTACAATGCAGAGTCACTTGTATGCACAAACTGCTTAAATGCCTCAAATGATGTAGTGGAAGTTTAGCAGTAAAGGTTCGAGAACCAAAACCTAGTCATTGTGGTAGTCCTACAAACCTCCGGATGCAACATCCCAGCAATTCCAGGAACAAGGCTGTAAAAATTGACCACTGTCTGGAAAATCTACCAGCTCCTGCACCCAACATCTTGAGCCTGGGGGACTTCAACTTAAGGCACCAAAAATGGATTAATAACAGCAAATAATATTGTTGCAGTAAATAACCCCAGAGGCAGCTCTGATAAAACTCACACTCCACACGAGCTTTTAAAATCTCAGCACAAAATTCAAATTTAAACCTGCCCAAATAATAGAGCCTACTAGACTGGAGAATACACATAGACTCATCTTCACTAACAATGATGATCTGATAAGAAATGTCACCAAACAAAAACAATATACTATACTCAGATTCACAACATAATGAGGTTCAGACATGTTATGCGTGGAGCCCATCCCGACAACATGGAAATATCACGAGGAGCATTCACCAAATTCAACTTCAATAACAAAAACATAAAGTGGGGGGGGGGGGGAGGGGGGGGGACCAAGGTAAACCAAGTCCTAACCGATAAAAGCTGGGAAATATACTAAGCAACACAGACCCAAACTTATGCCTAAACAGATTAACTCGGTGGCACTCGATGTATGCATCAAGGCTTATTTCCTCTAAGAAAAAGGAGGAGTAGATGTAAATATCTAAAAGAGACAGGACGCTCCCTTTACATTTCGACGGGAAAAGAAACAGAGCGCTAAAATATGTCAATAATCTGAAATGCGCAGGAGACACTGTCAGAGAAATAGCAAGCATCGAACTTAAGCTAAAAGAATCTTTAGGATCAGGAATCGCGGAAGAACTAAAGCCATAAATGAAATCGAAAGAAACCCAAAGTATTTCTTCTCCTATGCCAAATCCAAAATCGAGAAACAACGTTCCAGTATTTAGCCCCTACTTAAACAAATGGGTCCAACACAGATGACAGCAAGGAAATAGTGAGCTACTCAAGTCCCAATATGACTCAGTTTTTAGGCAAGCCGCTAACCAACTGAGAGATCGAAGATCCAAAATGATTTTTTTATGAGAGAGCCACAAAATTTGATAAACACAAGCCTATCCGATTTATCCAGACGCCAAATGACTCGAACAGGCGATAAAGACATGCCCATGCACTCTGCAGCCCCAGGGCCAGACTCATGAACTCCTGTTGTTCATCAAGACTGCCAAGAAGCCCATAACACGAGCCTTTTCCATCCTAATGGAGCAGGGAGCATGGACACGGGGGTCGTCCCTCAGTTACTAAAAACAACAGACATAGCCCACTTCCACAAAGGGGGCAGTAAGCAACCAGCAAGACCTACTGACCATAGCACTAACATCCCATATCATAAAAAAATCTTTGAAAGGGTCCAATAAGGCAAGATCACACCCAACTATAAACCCATCAGTTACACAACCCAGGGCAACATGGGTAATTAGAACAGGTCGCGCCTGTCTGTCTCAACTACTGGATCATTACGACAAGGTCCTAAATGCACTAGAAGACAAAAAGAATGCAGATGTAAATATATACAGACTTTTGGCAAAAGCTTCGACAAGTTGTGACCATGGCGTATTAGCGCACAAAATGCGTGCTAAAAGGAATAACAGGAACAGTCGGTCCGATGGATCTATAATTTCCTCTCTTACAGAACACAGAGAGTAGTCGTCACAGAGAAAAGTCCGAGGCCAGCTACGGTGAAAAGCACTGTTCCACAAGCACAGTACTAGCACCCATCTTGTTCCTCATTCTCATATCCGAACATAGACAGGATTCACCACAGACCGTGTCTTCCTTTGCAGATGACACTCCGAATCTGCATGACAGGTCTTCCATTGGCAGACACTGCAAGGCTCCAGCGGACAGGCAACCAAAATCTTTCAGTGGGCTGCAGAAAACACTATGAAGTTCAAACGATAGAAATTTCAATTACTCAGATAATGGTAAACACGAGGAAATTAAATCTTCATCAGAGTACAAAAACAAATTCTGGCCACAAAATAGAGCGAAACACCAACGTCAAGACACTGGGAGTGATTATGTCGGAGGATCTCACCTTCAAAGGACCATAACATTGTATCAATCGCATCTGCTAGAAAAATACAGGATGGATAATGAGAACCTTTTCCCCAAAAACTAGGGAGGCCAAGCCCATGATACACTCTTCAGGTCACTGGTCTATCAGGCTGGAATAATGCTGCACTCTAACAGCACACCTTTCAAGCAGGTGAATTGCCGACCTTAAAAAAGAAAAAATAAATGTACAGAGAACTTTCACGGCGCGCATAACGAGATAAACAACCTCAATTCTGGGAGCGCTTTGTGGTTCTAAACTGTATTCCCTGGAACGCAGGAGGAGAGATACATGATTATATACACCTGGAAAATCCTATAGGGACTAGTACCGAACTTGCACACGAAAATCACTCCTACGAAATGCAAAAGACTTGGCAAGACGATCACCATCCCCCCAATGAAAGCAGGGTGGTCACTAGCACGTTAGAGAGACCAACAATAAGTGTCAGGGCCCGAACTGTTTCAACTACAATGTTCAACTGCTCCCATGGACAACATAAGGGGGATTACAACAGACCCCTGGCAGGCTTCAAGCAGTGCACTGACAAGCACCAAAAGTCAGTTCCCTGATCAGCCGGGCGTGGCTCCGTAAAGTTGGTTTGCGTGCAGCCAGCAGCAACAGCCTGGTTGATCAGGCGCTGATCCACCAGGAGGCCTGTTCACAGACCGGTCCCGCTGGGGGCGTTGACCCCCGAAACTCACTCCCAGGTAAACTTCAGGTAAACCAGTATCTGTCCGGGCCCAGCCACTCTCCACTGGATCAGTGAGAGGTGGTGCAGTATAGAGTATGGCCCACCACTTCCAGCTGGTCAGTGCGAGGTGGTGGAGGATAGTGTGTGGCCTACACTCTCCATCTGGTCAGTGACAGGTGGTACAGTATAATTGTCTGGCCCACCACTCTCCAGCTGGTCAGTGAGAGGTATAGCAGTAATGTGAAAAAAAAATTATTTTCCTAAATTCAGCATGTGTGAATTTGAATAATATGAAAATTGTGTATTAAAATGTGATGGTGATTTGACCTTCAAGAAATTTTGAGTGAAGGGGGGGGGTGTAGAACAGCCAGAGACAGTACACACACACAAATAACCCGCACATAGAAGAGAGGAATTTACGACGACGTTTCAGTCCGACTTGGACCATTTACAAATCACACTAACGAGAAGTGGAGCAGGATGGGTATATAGGCAGGAAGAGGTAGTGGTGTTGGTAGTGGTAGTAGTGGTGGTAGTAGTAGTAGAAGTAGTAGTAGTAGTAGTAGTAGCAGTGGTAGTAGTAGTAGTAGTAGTAGTAGTAGTAGTAGTAGTAGTAGTAGTAGTAGTAGTAGTGTGGAATTAAGGGGGAGGAGCCAGTCAAATACAAAGAAAGGGGAGCACTGCAAGGTAGCTAGGTTCCCACATAGGGAGAGCAAGTGCACAGATGTGGGGGGAAGGGAAGTAATGAAATAAATAATGAAGGAACAGAAACACAAGACAGAAGAAAGACAACCCAGAGACTGTTCTTCTTCCAACCATCGATGTGCAACCTTCACTCTGGCTCCGCTATGTGGATGACGTCTTTGCTCTGTGGCCTCATGACTCCAGTCTCTTCCAACCTTTTCTTGAAGCTCTTAATAATCTTGCCCCTTCCATTAAGTTTAAAGCTGAATGGGAATCTAATTCCTTGTTTCCTTTCTTTGATGTCCATGTCCACCGCTCAGATACAGGTTTTTCCTTTTCTGTTTACCGCACACCTATGCACAGTGGCATGTACATTCACTACTTTTCCTATCATGCTTCCCCTGTCAAGAAAAGTGTTCTTATCTCCCTCTTTCTCCGTGCCCTCCACATCTGTGATCCTCAGTTCCTTCCAGCAGAAATTTCCACTCTTCATAATTCGTTTTCCCGTCTTGGCTACACTTCCTATTTCATAGACTCTGCCCTCTCACGTGCTAAACGTAATTTCTTCTCTCAAAAACTCTCTACTCCTGGGAACTCTTCTGTCCTCTGCCTTCTCTACATTTTCGGTCTTTCTTATCTCAACAATTCTCTCCATTCCTTAGACATTAAGCTTACTTTCCGCCAGACTAACACTCTTCGCACTAATCTCGTTCATACTTCTCCTCCCTCTACAGATGTTCCTGCTGTCTACTCTATTTCTTGCTCCTCCTGTCCTCTTCAATACTTTGGAGAAACTGGCCGATCTCTTTCTGACTTATGGAGCACAAAAATAGTGTTAGGCTTGCCGACACTAACAATGCTCTGTTCTGTCACGTCAGAGATCACAACCATCCTATTGACTTGTCTTCTGCTAAAACTGTCTTCCCTACTTCCAACTTTAAGAGTCGCCGTCTGGTCGAATCCTCTCTAATACACAACTTTCCTTGTATGAATCTTAGTCCTGGCTTTGTCTCTCTAGATGCCTTCCTCTCCCACTACATTGTAAAATGATCCAAACTTCAGAACACCCGTGACTTAACCTGATTCCTCCTTTTTTCTTCTTCTCCCTCTTCCCCTTTCCTCTTCCCCTTTTTTCTCCTCTGGGTTGTCTTTCTTTCTTCTGTCTTGTGTTTCTGTTTCCTTAATTATTTATTTCAATATTTTCCCCTCCCCACCTCTGTGCACTTGCTCTCCCTCAGTGGGCACCTAGCTCCCTTCCAGTGCTCCCCTTTCTTTGTATTTGACTGGCTCCTCCTCCTTACTTCCCCTTTACTACTACTACTACTGCTACTACTACTACTAATGCTACTACTACTACTTCTACTACTACTACCAACACTACTACTACTACTACCACTACTACTACCACTACCACCACCACCACCTCTTCCTGCCTATATATACCTGTCCTGCTCCACTTCTCGTTAGTGTGACTCTGTAAATGGTCCAAGTCGGACCGACACGTCGTGGTAAGCTCCTCTCTTCTATGTGCGGGTTATTTGTGTATCGTTCCAGTCACGGTATTGTGCCTTTTTTTTGTTATTCAGAGACAGTAGTAACACAAAGGAGTTGCCATGAATTTATTTGTGATCACTGGTTGTAGTGAAATCTTCTAATGCGTCGTCATCGGATTTATGGGGTGTTTCGGCCCGAATTTGTAATAGGAACCCGTATTAATTTCCTCTGCTGAGGAAAAGGGACAGGAAATTTCTGGTGCCTCCAGAATTATGTGGTGATGGTGGAAATTAATAAGATGATGTCATCACTCATCCAAATTAGAACGTCATTGCTCTTTCATTTAAATTTCTGGCTGGGCAGTATAGGAATCTGTTTGTTAGGTAAGCAATGAGGTGTGATGCCTGGGGAGAGTTCTGGGGGTCAACGCCCCCGCGGCCCAGTCTGTGGCCAGGCCTCATGGTGGATCAGGGCCTGTTCAACCAGGCTGTTACTACTTGCCTCACATAATCCAACGTATGAACCACAACCCGGCTGGTCAGCTATTGACTTTAGCGGCCTCTCCAGTGCCTGCTTGAAGACAGCCAGGGGTCTATTGGTAATCCCCGCGATGTATGCTGGGAGGCAGTTGAACATTCTTGGCCCCCTGACAATTACTGTGTTCTTTCTTATCGCGCTAGTGACACTCCTGCTTTTCATTGGTGGATGTTGCATCGTCTGCCAAGTCCCACTTACCTCACCCAAATTACTTGCATGTAGTAATTCAGGTTAATACCTGTGAATCTCATGGAGGTAATTTCTCACATATATAAATTAAACTTTTGCTCCTGTCTACCGGGATGTTATCATTGAGAATTAATTTAATTTCATGTTTTGATTGAAAGTTTATTGTTGGGTTCACGTAAGTGGAAAATAATTAAATAATTAATGGTGTTTGTGTAGTGGATTATAGTTGCCATAATTAATAATAATAATAATAATAATAATAATAAAATAAATAATAATAAAATAATAATAATAATAATAATAATAATAATAATAAAAATAATAATAAATTTTTTTTAAGATGATACATGTTTGTACAAAGAAAACTCAAGGCGGACATCAACAATATCTTTAAATGGGCTGCAGAAAACAATATGAAGTTCAATAATTAGAAATTTTAATTCCTCCATTATGGAAAACGTGAGGAAATTAAAACTATATAGGATAACAAAACAAATTCCAACCACACAATAGAGCCACAAACTAATGTAAATGACATCGGAGTGATCATGTGGGAGGATTTCACCTTCAAGGACCATAACATTGTATCAATCGCATCTGCTAGAAAAATGACAGGATGGATAATGAGAACCTTCAAAATTAGGGATGCCAAGCCCATGATGACACTCTTCAGGTCACTTAAACCATACCCCCGGCCGGGATTGAACCCGCGGTCATAGAGTCTCAAAACTCCAACCCGTCGCGTTAGCCACTAGACCAGCTAGCCACAATAAGATTCATCCAACTAGGTATATTTCTACACCATAGGAAGGTTAGCACAGGCACCAGGTGCCTGTGCTAACTTTCCTATGGTGTAGAAATATACCTAGTTGGATGAATCTTATTGTGGCTAGCTGGTCTAGTGGCTAACGCGACAGGCTGGAGTTTTGAGACTCTATGACCGCGGGTTCAATCCCGGCCGGGGGTATGGTTTATTTGCAATCGTGTCATTACGATTTCTTGAGTCAAGTTCAGGTCACTTGTTCTATCTAGGCTGGAATATTGCTGCACACTAACAGCACCTTTCAAGGCAGGTGAAATTGCTGACCTAGAAAATGTACAGGTCATGGTGTAACAGCACACAAAATGTGAGATAAAGGAATAACAGGAAAAGTTGGTAGATGGATCTACAACTTCCTGACAAATAGAACACAAAGAGTAATAGTAAACAGAGTAAAGTCCCAGGCAGCCGTGATTAAAAGCTCTGTTCCACAAGGCACAGTACTCGCTCCCATTCTATTCCTCATCCTCATTTCAGATGTAGACAGAGATGTAAGCCATAGCTCCGTGTCTTCCTTTGTGGATGACACCTGGATCACCATGGCAGTGACCTCCATCGAAGACACTGCGAGACTCCAAGTGGACATCAACCAAATCTTCGAATGGGCCACTCAAAACAATATGAAGTTCAATGAGGAGAAATTTCAACAACTCAGATATGGAAAGCTTGAAGAAATTAAAAATGTCAGGGTATACCACAAATTCTAACCATTGAACTTTGTGTCAGAGGAAAGAAAGTCTCCCTGAAAACATTGAGTATACATAGTGTATAGTGTATACTACAGTGGCTCCTTAGTATATTGATGATAAAGGCTAAAGTGTCATTTGAAAACAGGTGAATTTGTAAATGAAGTGATAAGCCTATAGAGGCAGGTGCCAGAAGTCGCCAGAAACTTACCACAGGTCAGCTGTTTTAATAATCTTCCTGGCCTGCTAGTGTACTCGCATATAATCTAGTGATACCAGTGAATAGCAGAATACAGTGTTGTAGTAGCAACTAACCAGTATTATAATGGTACTTAGTGGAGTGGAGTGACTTTCATTAGTTTCTTTTTTCTTGAAATACCAGACATATACTGTGAATTTCGTATAACCTGTAGTTACCAGCGGTCGCAATATACACAACGAGAAGCAATTATTACTACAGAAAAAGCGTCCTTCCTCCAAAATTTGCACCAGTCAACTATAGTGATAATATAGCATTTATTGTGGTGGAGACGGAAAAAAAAAATAGAGAAGCTAGATACAGCGATTGATAAACAAGGGTGGAGGTCGACCGTTCGTCATTGTAGGAGTGCCAGCAGTCACCGGCTCTTCAACACGCAAGTTATACTTTTGTATCAATCAAATCACATATTACTCGGGTAGATAATTTCCAGTAGATCCTTCATGTGTTAGCTCAAATCACCGACCAGTATGGTTTAAATAAGTGACCCACTGATCAGATCAGATAGACTGGTCCGAACCCTTGACTGGTCCGAACCCTTGACTGGTCCGAACCCTTGACTGGTCCGAACCCTGGACTGGTCCGAACCCTGGACTGGTTTCAAACGGTTTCGTTGTGCACTACCTAGCAGGTTATTAATAGAATATTCAAGAGGTTGCTAGTAGAATTGCAGTAAATCAACCATTCAAATCATTATGAAGCTGTGTGTAGTCTGTGGTCAGTCAAACAAACGGGCTTCCACATGCATAAATTGTCATTTTTGTGGAAATTGGTGTCACGCCCCTTGTGCAGATATCCAAGAACTAGCTACAAGCAGTATTAAAACAGGGAAGTGTTTTTGGGTATGCCCAAATGAGATAAATCTGTGGACTAAAATCACAAAGGTATTAAAAGAGGTCAACATCAAAGCTGTTTTCATAAAAAACCTGGAAGCTTTCTAAAACAAGGGGAACAAAAAATCTGGGCGAATGGAAACTCCCCTTGATACGGGCCATGTATCAGAAACTGTAAGGCTGGAGATGATTCCTGGTAGTCAGTAAAGGGGGGCTGTAGTGCTGCCCGGGGAGACATTTAATGGTGAAGCTTCCCCGCCCAAACCCCTGTGCTACGGTGAGGCTTTACCCCGCACCTGGGAGGGTTTGAGAAAAAAAATGGGATTTTATAAGAAAGTTAATAGGGGTTTGTTTGCCTTATAAAGGGCAGATCCCCGCTTGATTTGTGTGGTGCCGATGATCCATTTTGCGATTAATGGCATCCAGCTGGAATCCCCCTGTGTGGCGTTCCTTAAAGGGGACTAAAACCGGTTTTCCAAGTTTTGCGATCCAGACCTACGGCGGGTTGTCCCCGTTCAGGTGTGAAAAGTCCCCGGCACAAGTAATTGCACGAGTTTTCCTTACCAGGGTACGTTGGGCGAAACGTGCCTTTTGGGCTAACAATTTGGAAACGTGAGCCTCCAAATACTAGGGGGTCCCAGGTTTTTGGGTGGTTGAGGACTTTGGGGTTTAAGGAAGGTTTTTTCATTAAAAGTCCCTGCGAACCCAATCCCTTTACTAAACCAGATTTTGGCCCCCATTATGTTACTTTTCCTGGTCAAGACGAACTTTTTTTCACCTTTGCGGAGATTGGGACCCTTGTGCCATTGGTTAAAGGCCCTCGGGAAGGGTCATCGCCGGAGTGAGGTTGAGGAATTTGGGGTGAAGTAACAGGACAAACCCGGCCCGAAACGGGGGTAGGAGGTGGATGGGGGCCCACCCCCGGGATCCCTGCTGACCTACGGTGGGGAAAGAGTGGTGAATATGGTGACGTGAAGCCCCAACAAGAGAGGATGTGACAGGGACGCTAACATTGTATCGACATTGAGCGACCTTTTAGCTTCCAGGAGTATGATTCTGTGCCGGTGTGCCTGCATTGGAGGTTCAATGAGGAAAACACAGTTAAAGGGCCGTCGATCAGTTTTTAACGTGAGTGAGGTAAAGGGTCCAAGTTCATACTGTTGGGGTAGAATTTCACAAGGGGGAAAACATTAAGGTCCTGATAAACGGGGATGCTTTTTCAGGAAGCATGCGGCTACCCCGCCCATCCGACGATGTCTTGACCCGGGACGTTTTCTGGAAGAGAGTGGTGGGAAGTCACGGGGGGCGTCGCGTGGTTCCGGCAGCGGAAATATAACAGAGAATGTAAAAGGGTAAAGGTGGCGCCTTGGGCTTAGTCAACGTAAAGGGAAAAAGGGTGTGGGGGTCCCTCGAGAAACCCCGTTAGCAAAGTTGGGTGTATAACCAAAATTTTAATGGTATGAAAAAAAAACAAAAGAAAAGTGCGGTTCATGAGGGTTGCCGCTTTGCAGTAGACGATTTTCGTGCAAGAACATAACCTAAATTTGGGAAGTTCGTTTGCGATAGATGGTTTGATGTTTATATGGCTCACTCGAGTCTTTAAAAGGGTGGTGTGGTGTGTTAAAAAAGCGACCACCCGTTCGTGATGAAACTTGGGGGGAAAGGGGGGGGGGGTCAGGGGTACGCGTCATAGGTGAGGGGGGTACTCAACGGGTTGGTTTTTGGGAGTATATGGGCCAGCTGAACAGATGTTAATAAAAAAAATACTTTTGTCAACGACGTTCTTTGTACAATTTGGAATCTCTGCCTGATAAAACAGTAGTTGGTGGCGACGGAACGTGTGGTCCGAAAGACGTAGAACCGAGGGAGGGGGGTTATTTTTCGATTTTTTTTGGGTGATTTGTTGTCGGGGCTGGTTGGTGGATGTAAGGGGAAGCAGTGACTCGGGATTGAGCACACTTTCGTGCAAAGGGACATGGCCGCTTAACGGGGAAATTGTGCTCGGCGCGTAGTTGTAACCAAAGTGGTGTGTTAGATGTGTATTTCTCCGCCCATCGCAGTGTTTCGAGAGCTCGACTGGAGGTCTCCCCCGTTTTTTTTTAAAGGATTTTGAAGTTAAATCTCGTTTCTTCAATGTGAAAAAAGCACTCTTCCGCACTTATGGAGTCTAGGGGAGTAGACCCCTTTGAAGGTATGATTTATGCGACAATGGGACGGGGTTTTATAAGCCCGCATTAAGGATTTTTATGTACTCGGGGTAAGGGGGGCCTCTCGATTGGGTAGGGTTTTTTGAGGTCCTGGAGGGTTTTTTTTAAACAGCACTTTTTATGCGAAAGGGGGTATCTGGAATTCCCCGGTGGACGAATTGACATCTAAAGGACCACATCCAAAAGTGAAAAATACGGTTTTTTGATGGGGCTCGTTTTTTCGAGTGAGCCGAGGAGGCTGTGTGGGGTGATAACCCGTCCCTTGTTTTTAAACGTATCAACAAAAAGGGAGGAAGGCGACCGAAATCGTGAGTTTAGGGGTTCAGAGGGGTTTTGAAGGGTATAGTGGGGTCAGGTTTAACAACAACTGAAGGAACACTATTCGTTGAAAAAAGTTTAATATCAAAATGCAAAAATAAAAAAGTAAGCGGGGGGAGCAATAGGGAATTTGGGGGCAGAATGACGATGTATTTTGAATGAAATGATCGCTTTCTCATGGGTGGGCCAAACTGAACTGGGGTTGGGAGGCTTTGCAGGGAATGTGAAAGGGTAAGGGCGGGTTTTGAGGCATTCCCATGGGAATTTTATATTCAACATTGGGGGTCACAGACTTTTCTGGTATTTTACTCAATGCGATGAAGGAGGGGGGGCGTTTAGTATGTCCAGAGTACGTGGGGTTTTTGGGGTTAGTTAAAAAATGTGACATACCCTTTCACTCAAGGTTACCGACCAAAACATATGTGAGTGATTATAAAATTTTATCAAAAATTTTTAAAGAAAAGGATTAAGAAAGGTTTGAAAAAGGGAAACAAAGGGGATTTGGGTGCCAGGTTTGACAATGTATGATGGACATGGAATATCTGGAGTTTGTCGAGGGAAGTGGAACGAGGGGGGGGTGTTTTGGCTTTAGACGCAATGCTTTTGATAGTGTAAAAGGGTTGCTGTGGAAGTTATGAGATGGCAGGGGTTTTTTTTAAAGAGATATCAGGGCCCCCTCTTTTTATAATGGTGCTGGTTTAGAGTACAAATTAAAGGGAAGTTAGGGACTTAGTCAAATTGAAAGAGGGATTCGACAGGGGGGCCTAGTTCAAATGCCTTTGCTTGCATGCAGGACCCCTTTTTATTGACAGTTTGTGGGGGGGAGTAGATTCTCGGGGGTTTTGGGGTGATCGACCCGCCATAGAGTTATTAATGATAAACTGTCCTTACGTACAGGGGGGGAGTTGAGTTTTTTTAGGGAAAACTTGTAATATATTTGGGAAGGCAACGGGAATGGAGTTAACAAAGAAAAAACAAAGATTTTTGAAGTTGGGGGATTGACGAAGAGGGGGTAGGTAAGAGACGTGGCGGGGGGGTTTACGTGTTTCTATAGTGGTTTTACAGTATATAGAGGGGTTGATGGACGAGGGCAGTAATTCGGGGAGGGTGGGAAATAAAAGTTTTGAGGCGTTTAAATAGTCTAAGGCCCCGACATTTAACCCTACACCACGAGCGATAGTAATTAATGTTTTTTCTTTATAGTAAAGTTGGGACTTGCTGCGCTTATCCACAATAAAGGGGATATCAAAAAATCTTTTAAAAAGGTTATAGATTTCTTTGGGGTTTAGGGTGAACTGGCTCAACAAAGCGGGGGAAGAACCCAAACTTAAAAAAGGTTAGGTCTTGTTCCTTTTTGAGACCGAGTCATTTCTTGTTACGTGAAACTCGTTTTTCCCATGGGTGGCAGGGGATGGTGGTTTAACAGAAAGTATCGTGACCCGCGCAGGGGTGGGACGGGGGGAGTAATAAGTGCGTTTCGATCTCTGTGTTATGTGCATGCGAACGTGGGAGCTTAAAATTTAGCACTTTGGAAGAGTGGAGGTGAAAGTAGGTGAATTCAAGGGAAAATTTCCCCCTGACGCAGGGGGAAAATGGAACAGTCATCAGTTACATCTCCTTCCCCGATACGCGAAAAGGTTTTAAATTTTTGCACGGGGTTCTGCCCTCCCAAAGGGGGTGTTTTTCTAAACGGGGTTTTTGAGGGGTTTACCGGGTTGTTCAGCGGCGGGGGGACAATCAGATTTCATTTTGTATTTTTGTGAAAATTTTGGGAAGTTACGTGCGTGGGTTTAAACAGAGTTTTACGAATGGGAGGGGGGGGGGGTTTGTCTGTATTAGGGCGTTGAGTTTGAGTGGGTGGGGTCGACACTTGTACAACGTGCTTGGTATGTGTAGCCGATTATATTTATTGCATGGGCTATGAACATGTTTTAAAGGTAATAGCGAATCCGGGTTTTTTGCGGGGAAAATTCTTTGAACTAAGGTCGAAATCATTATAATAGGGGAGATGAGAAAGATTTCCTCTGCTCAGAATTAGAGTTAAGGGGTTTTAGTAATTTGTGTTTTTCTTGGGTAAACTTAGGGGGGTCAGCTGCGTTTTTTTGTGGTAAATTCGTGTGTTTGTGAAAGTTGTTGATGTCCCAAAAGTTGTATTAAATCTCTAATGTTGTATGTATTCTCCAATGTTGTAGAAGTCTCCAGTGTGATGATGTATTTAAAAAAAATGTAAAATTTTGTATGTGCAAACGTTAAAATTTTGCCCCTTTTTATTCTTTTAACCAATCATTGGGTTTTTTTATGATGTGTTTTTCCCATTTCATGTAATATCTGATATGCAGTAATTTATTTAAAAATTTATTTGTTGAATGAATATAACACTCGTATTTGTTATATTTGGGTTTTTCGTCGTCGATTCATTAAACCCTTTTCTATTTGGGGTGTATGAGTGTGTTGTTGGGTGTTTATTGTGTGTTTTGGTTTTTTAAACACTTTATTATACAGTCATATACTTACCATGGTGTTTCCTTTGTATTACAACTTAAGTGTAAATAATGACTATTACTGCATATTGCAATTTTTTTTTTATTGATGTCAACCCAACATTTTATAATCTTGTATTTTGCAAAAATGTTGAAGGGGGAAAATGTACAGGTGAGGGGATTTTTTTATTAAACTTGCAGTGTGTTTTTGCAATGAAAATTTATGTTTTTTGAAAATTGTACTGTATTTTTATTTTTTTTAAGTATTGTTGTTTAAATAAAAATATAAAAAAATAAAATACAAAAACCCGATGGCCATCCCCCCCTTAAAAAATCCCCCCAACCCTGCCCCAACCGAAAGCCCCAAATTGTTCATTGTGAATTTCCGCCAACCTATTTCCAAAAGTTCCCTGCCTACCCCGCCCCACCCCCTTCCCCTGCATAACAGTCATTTTTAAAACCCTCAAGATAATTTTTTTGGGCCCTGTCCACCTCGCCATCCCTTTCCCCCCTCTTTAAAAAATTTCGCGATTTCAAATTTTGCCCCCATTTCCCACCAATCCACAAAACCATTTCCTATTTCCCAGTCTCCCAAAAGGATTTTCCCCCAATCTTTAAAAACCCCGTAGGGTCCCCTCGTCCCTAAGTAGCCCACATTTAATTTCCAGTATCCGATAAACTTACTAGGGCCATCTACCCTCAAATCTGCTATAACAGCACGATGATCAGAAAAACCCACATCGATAGTCTAAACCCTCTCCACACCTATGCCCTGCCTAATATAAATCCTATCTAACCTTGCCTCATATCCCCAACGAATAAAAGTGGTGCTCCACTCCAAAATCCCCTACTTCCCACCACATCTACCACTCAACATCTCGCAAAACATCCCACAGAACCCCCAAAACACAACCCGCCCCCCTCGGAAACCACATCACCATTCCTAATGAAAATTTCCAATCCCCACCAATCACCGTAAAAGCAGGTAAACCTCTCAAGTGATATACCAGAACCTCGCGTACAAAATCCACCTTCACTCTAGCGTTACTAGTTGCGGGCATGTACACACCACAAAACTAACCCTCCTGCCCCCCAAAACCCTCCCCCTACAACCCTCCCACCCCCCCCTCCTCCCAACCCAGGGTATGCAAAGGGCTGGTCTCCTTTACCGCCACAGCCACCCCCTCCTTCAACCTCAAAGCATCACATGTAAACAACCTATAAAACCTTTTTAACAACAACTCACATCCTAACCTAAAGGTTATGTTCCTGCAAAAAACAGACATCAATACTAAATCTCCTCAAAAACCCCCTCTAACCATACCCTCTTGACCTCGGGTTTTAAGACCGTTTACATTGAAAGTTACACACCTGAATTTTTCAAGAATGGCGGCTTACCCCCGTGCCGCTGAGGCTTACTTGGTCCTCCTTTCATAGGTCTCGGTTCTTCTCTATCAATCCCTCGTTCCTGCCCTCCAACCCCTCCCTGTCCCTTCCCACCTAGCTTCCCATTGCCCCCCCCTTTCCCCCCGGACTTGCCTTTGCTACCACAGCTGCCCACATTTCTTCCCAGGCCCCTGCGCTGGTGTGAGGACTTCGTCCATGTCTGATGCCCCCGCTGATCTCTTACGGGAGCTACCCTCTAAACACAATTCTTCTGCAAAACCACATCTTCTTGATGGACCTCCACCACCACATTGCTCTCCTTTCGAACCTCACTCAAGTCTTCCTTACCCTGCTTCTGTTCATCCATCACCTTGTCATCACCTGACCTCACATCACTTTCCACACCATGCTCCGACTCTTCCAAAAATCCTTCAGCACAGCCTCCAAAATCCCGTCCTGAGCTGACTCTGCAGTATCTAACGGTCTGTCTGACAGCGATATTCCCTCCCCCCCCGTTTCCACTGGAAAGTGTAACACACGTCTCCAAAACCACCTCTGCCCTGTCGACCTCCTCACTCCAAAAGGCCTGTACCCCGGCTTTCCACTTCACCCGTCATAACGTTTCCCCGGCTTCTAATGGCGTATCCACAGAAGCTGTCTCCTGACGCCTAGGGCCCTGTCTCCTGGGGCATTGTGCCACCATGTGTTCATAAGATCACAAAACGGCACGTCTTCCTCTACCCCGCATAGTGTACAAAAACCTGTGTTCTATGGTTATGCAATGTAACATATGATGGTATCGGCCTCCCCAGGGTCATTTCATGTGAAGGTCCTTCCGCATCCCTCATAAGGGCCGTCCCTCCACATTCCCATGCTCGTCGAGTGTACAGTCCCTAACCATGAACACATCTTGTAGGCTGTATGCTGTTGCCTCAAAAGGTACCCTTCCTTACCTTCACCCAAGTAAAATACTTGGACACATCATTCAAGCATACTTCCACTGCCGAATTGATACTCCCTCGCCTTTTCTTGAAATTCGTCGACGATGGTAGAGTAGAAGTCAGCCCCCATGAACTTCACGAAGACCCTTGACATACCATTCAGTGCCACACCATACCATTCAGTGCCACAGCCAGCACAACAGCCTGGTTGATCAGGGGCTGATCCACCAGGAGGGCCCGGTCACAGACCGGGCCGGGGGCGTTGACCCCGAAACTCTCTCCAGGTAAACTCCAGGTAAACAGCTCTTCATTGGGGATGCCATAACAGTCCCTGATAATGCTTGGCAGGAGAACGTTCATCGTGGCGTTGCTTAAAGATCCTCTAATCAGCTCAATGCAGACAGTATTTATTCGCCGTACAGTCGGTCCCCATCTGGTGCTAATGCTATGTTTTCCTCACCAGGGGGCGGCAAGAGAACCTGTAGAAGTGTCCTCTCTCCCCGCAGGTCGAGAGATGAATGAGGTGTCGGTTGAGTAAGATCTTCTAAAAGTCTGATTGATAGCTATGGAGAATGTTGTTGTCATTAAGGTACTTAACTACTGAGAGTACAAACCCCCCTCTCTAGAATTTTGGATTATTTACTGAGTATACTAACAGGTGTCTTTCTATTATTACATCTACTCCTTTTTCCTTAAGGAATAAGCATTAGCATACTAGTGCCACCGAGTTAATCTGTTCTAAGGTCATAAGGGGGTCTGTGTTGCTTAGTATCATCTTTCATCCCAGCTTATATCGGTTAGGGACTTGGTTTACTGTGTCCCACTTTGTTTTGTTATGAAGTTGAATTTGTGACTGCTCCCTAGTGGAACTAATCTCATTAACGTTACGTCGGACTGGGGCTCCGCGCATACATGTCTGAACCTCAATAATGTTGTGTCCGATGTATATTTTTTTTTTTATAGTGACATTTCTTATCAGGATCATTGTTCTAGTGAAGATTAAGTCTAGCGTATACTCCACAGTCTAGTATCACTCTTTGCTGGTTTAATTGAATTTTGTTTCAGAGATTTAAAAGTTTCGTGTGAGTGTTGAGTTTTTCATCAGAGTCGTCCTCGCTAAACTTGGGTTATTGCTGCAACAGATATTATTGCTAATTCCTCCATTTTTAGGTGCCTTAATTTGAAATCCCCCTAGGAGCAGGATGTTGGATGCTGAGCCTGAATAATTTTCCAGGCAAGTGGTCAATTTTTAAACAGCTGTTCCTGAATAGCTGGGATTTTGCATCCGGAGGCTTGTAGACTACACAAAGACTAGGCGTTTGGTTCTTTTCTCGGTCTCGGTCTTTTACTGCTAAAACTTTCACTTCTACTATCATCATTTGAGGCATTAAGCATGTTCGGTGCAAACAATGACTCTGCAATGTACAGGGGCAAACCCCCCCCCTTTGCCTATCAATGTCACATCTGTAAGGTTTTAACCTTGGTCCAAATTTTTTTGTCTCAAGTGATCCTTTATTGGTCTCAGTGAAAGCTGCGAACATTGCTTTGCGCTCTCTGCAAGCAGTCCACCAATGAAAGGTATTTTGTTGGTTGCCTGGCTTAGACCCTGTATATTTGCAGAAGATGAATGTCATCTGAGTGGTGTGTATTGCTGGGTACTGATGGAAAAATTTTCTCCATTACTGTGTGCCCTAAGTTTCCTCAATAGCCTCTGTGTGTGGAACTCTATCGAAAGCCTTACTGAAGTCCATATACACTATCATATCATTTGTTAGAAGAAATGGTTCAGAGAACCGACAAGTATGATAAATTACACATGTTTCGACTCTTGGGAAACTTTATTGAGGAAACGTTTCGCCCATCACAGTGGCTTCATCGTTCCATACGTAGGAACACTTGAACAGGAGAGTACGAGGTAATCAGGTCCCTCAACTTGAGTCGATGTATTCATCCATCATCATGAGTTAGAATACAGCATATGAGCCGGAGAAACAGCTGTATAAACCGTAATCAGGAAGGTGCAGCTAGTCATAGGTGTTCACATTTGTTCGAATGTGGAAGTAGGTTGTGCCCAAGAATTAGCAAAATCGAAGAATTCCTCAGTATTAAGATCCCAGAAGTTGGTGCTGACAGTTTTGTAGATGAATGGTTCAGAGAAACCGACATGTCGGATCTCTGAACCATTTCTGGTTCACAAAACCGTGGGCACAACCTACTTCCTCATGTGGAACAAAGTGACACCACCAATGACTGCTGCACCTCTCCCTGCCAAGTAAAACTGTTTATAAGCTGCTTTCTTCTCTCTTGCTTCTCCGCGCATATGCGTATTCTACTCAAGATTGATGGACTGACTACATCGACTCAAGGTTGAGGGACTGATTACCTCGTTCTTCCACCTGTTCAAGTTTCTCCTACGTATGGACTGATGAAGCACAGTGTGCGAAAAGTTTCCTCAATAAAATACCCAAGAGTTGCCACATCATATTCCATTATCACGATCAACCCCTCAAACACCTTAAGTGAAGAAAGTTTAGTAAATTCGTAAGACACGGAAAACGCCCCTCTGTACAAAAACCATGTTTAGATTCATTAATCAATCTTGCCGTCAAGATGGCTACGAATTGCTCGGCAATTATTGATTGCATAAATTTTCCCACAATGGAGGTAAGGCTTTACTGGTCTATAGTTCGAAGCCAAGGACTGTCACCTGCCTTGTAAATAGGTAATACTTTGCCATTTTCCACTTATCAACAAAACTTATTAACAAATACTCCTAACACAACTTAAACACTTCAATTCAGATCCCTCATAAACTTCTTATTCAATTTTTTCTTGCCTCTCCAAGCGTCATTTTTCTTAGCTCACGTCCTTCATATCAGCTTCTATAACTTTTCCTTGATCAACAAACATTGCAGTTTTAACATCTGTTGTGATCAAAGTGTCTTTCCTTTCCTGAAGAATTTCTCTGCCACTGTACATTTTTCCTTTTTCTTTCCCATTATCTCTTCCATTTTTCTAATTTCCTTTAGAAGCAATTGAGTCGTCGTTCATGCCATTGTGATCTAGTTGGTACTAGTACTCTTCACAATGAATTAGGTTGAAAGAATCGAACAGGAGGAGCGCCGGGGTTCGAAGCCCGGTGGTTTCTGTGGCTAATCTCCCGCTTCACCAACACGGGAGGGCCCCGTTTTCGATTTCCCGCGGTGGAAATTCCCGACCGTTTCCTTACAACCTATTGTCCAGTTCACACTAGCAAGTCAAATAGGTACCATGGGTGTTAGATCGGACTGGTGTGGGTCGCATCCTGGGGACAAGAATAAGAACCCCAATGGAATAAGTTAGACAGTCCCGATGAAAACGCACTGTGACCTTCTTGGTATTCTGGGTGTCTAACCCCCCGGGTTAAAAATCCAAACAAAATCATCTTTATCGTATCTTATCTTATCATGCAGAGGTCAATGCTTAACAGACCCTCGGCCATGTGGGGTACATTGAAAAGTATCGAAACTGATATTTAATTCTATTTTATTTCGTCAGACATAAAATGAAACTCAACTTATGACTGAACAATAATTATATGAAAGCAAAATGACTGAAGTGTAGTAATAATTATGAAGTACTGTCTTGTGTAGTGTTGTCTAGTAAAAAAGTGCTCTTTTTTGTCCCCCGAGGTAGCTCGGCAGATGTGAGGTTGCTATCCTCGGATTGCTGGTTTTAACTGGCAAGATGGGTAGGGTAATTGCACGGGTTCCATGCGGCATCCTGCACTACATGATGCGGTGCTGATGACCTCTCCTTGGCATGGAGGTAGATTTCTGGCCCTCTTCATTCCTCCTAGGAATAACCCTCCCCAGTCCCCCCATTTTTTCTTATTAATTTTTAATTTTCTTTCTTTTTTCTTAAAAACAAAAAGAAAGAAGTAACATAACCATAAAAGCCCTAGTGCCATGAACCTCAGCTACCCCCAACTAAACTAACGGGCCCCTTCTTGATACTCGTCACCCCGTTCTGACCCCACCTCATCCTTGACCACTCTTTTGGGACAACTCCTAATGCTCTGTGACCTCTTGCCAGTGCTGTTCCTCACCCCACTTCAGGTACTGGAGGTCCCTTGACTGACTCCTTTGATTCATCTGACCTCCGCACTCCTTTGACTATGCTCCGGCCTCTTCCCTTCTATGTGCGGCAATTTTCGAATTGCCGGCCCTTTCCAAGTCGGACCAACTCTGGACCCACGCCTAAAGTAAGCCAGTTTTTTATTTTTTCTTCTATTACCCAGCTTTCTGGTCCCACTGGCTGGTCATCGCAGGATAGACGCCAGATAAAAGGAGCAAGACATGTGTTAATAATACTTCTTAACATTTATGTCTACTACTGCACCCGGCCGCTACCTATTCTACTTGTGGTGCCTCCCTCCAAGTGGTGGGAAATTCCAAACATCGGAATACCACCATCCGCCCGCATAACATAACAATCAATAATATCAGAAGATCTATCGAGGGCCATAAACCTACTTCCTGCCCAACCTACAATAAAATGAAGGCCATTTTTTTATTAATTTAAATTTTAAGTAAATATCTTTCAAAAATCATAATTCTATTTTTTCCTAGTCATTTTTCTTTATTTTTATCGTCATAGTTTACTTTTGTTCAGCTTGGAAGTGCGTTCCACTGACAATAGGCGACCTTACCAGGATACGACTCTTCAAGGCAAACATCATCCTGAATTGTCTGCATCCGCTATTGGTCCATAGCAGACCTCCTGCGCAAACGCTCTTTTCAGTTTCCCTGACAGGCAGTAAAGTGTGAGTGGTGCTTTATCGCGCCTCTGTCTCAGACCAGGAGAACTACGTTAGTGCAAGCATGGGCGTGCCAGTTTACAGACGCGGATTAACACTGTCCGGTGTTGAACTTCCACAGTGGGGCAATAACGCCAGCCTCAGCCGCAGGTATTACTACCTAAAATCATCATAGACAACGTATGGCATTCAGGATGGAGAGTTTGTACGCGTAGCATTGAACGGGAGACACGTAGATTTTTTGTGAAACTGCTCTCAGCAACAACGGTTTTTCCACGAGTCGTTGGTTCAAAAGCAAAACCGTTATCCCAGGACGTAAGTCTTGATGCAACACCAGCTGTGCGTGTGAGGATGATCGATGTATCCAGACATTATACATAGGATTAAATTGCGTAATGCTCCCCTTTAGGCAGATGAGACAGATATCAGAATAAGTAATATTGAAGGAATACGAACTGTTCATAATGGCCCAGCATGGTAAGTGGTGGTCGGGGGTGCCTACAACATGTATGCCGGAGGGCACTTTTAACACTAAAAATGTCATTGCGACTACCCCATACCGTCCGTTATTAAACTTGTACCGAAAGTATATACAGGGACACAGGTCAGTGTATAATACTCGGTAATCCGCGGGGCAAGGCGTACCTTGCCGACTAGTGGGGCATATGAATACACATAGCGGCGGAGTAGTTGGAGGCGGCAAACGAGCTCTGGCCCATAGGCGGAGACATCCGCTTCTATCTACACCAGGGGAAGCAGGTGGTAGATCAACGACGTGAAGGAGGGCGTGTTCGTCTATGGAGCTACTAGATAGTGATGAGGCTTATAAGGCGGGGGGAGGAGGGTGAGGAGGCCCTTTTGACCAGGTTTACCTGGTCCAGACACACTTCCGAGTGATACGAGTTGAGCAAAAAGTACAAGGAAGGAAGTGTTTGGAACTTGAAGGAATTAGCCGAGGTTTCTGAAGTCCTGTCCACCCACCTGCCTGATGAGGTGGCTGCTCGTCCTCTCCCTCCTGGAGGGTATATAAGATGGTGAAAGGCTTTTGGGCATCAACAAACGAAACTATATTCGGACGAAGGGAGAGACAGCGTGTGACTTGAGGTGTCAACCGATATCTTTGTCACAGGTACAGTGGAGGTAGAGGTACATTGTGAGGCATCCCCAGACCAAGCCATGGAGGATTCTCCTGTTCACAATAAAGAGAGAGCCGCTGGCAACGGATTCAGATGATTCCCAACGCGCCAGCGCAGAGGACTGGGAAAGCAAATAATATGGGCAGAGAAGGTGAAGTAGTGGTGGACCATGAGGACATGGAGGCAACCGAAAGAAGGTGGGATGGGAGAGAAGGGAAGTGTGCCAGGTGACAAGTGGACCCAACACGTTTCTGGTGGCCATCGTGGAAGAGAGAAGAGAAGGAGTCAGGGTGGAACAACTCTAATGAGGCCTCCGGTGTATGACAAGTAAACGTTAAAGTTTTTGTAATAGTGGTAAACATAGTAGAATGAGGTTTCGAGAGTTTCCTGAATAAATTTAGTAGAGTGGGATGTTGTGGTTCCAACAGGAGCACAATTTAAAGGAGGTAGGGTGTTGGAGATGCGGAGACGGGGGGTTTCAGGTGGGGTAACCGAACCCCCTGGCCATCTGCCCGTTTTGAAAAGGGGGGTGGTTTAAATCTTAATTAGGGAGGAGGCGAGAGCCCCGTTTGTTTTGGCAGAGAAGTGAGGGGGGGTAGGGGTAGGGGAAGGGTGTTGTGCGTAGAAGGATCTTATGTTGATGGGAAAACGAGTGGCTTTTAGTTAGTGTATATGCCTCAGAGAATAATGTAAACAGGTGAAGCGCGAGGAGTTATGTGTGCTCGAACCTTGTGTTTTTGTTTTTTTTTACTGTGCATACCGGGGTTGGCAATAGAATGAGGAGAATTGGAACTTTCTTTGCCCGTCATTAGGGAAGGGCCTGAGTGGAAAACCAAAAGGGGCAGGTTTATATGTGCGGCGGTTTTGGCCCTACGATATATATTTTGAGTGGATATTAGGTTAAGAAGAATACGCATTCGAGGGTTCGAGGGGGGGGGCGTGGGAGACAAGAGCAAAACATATGAGTAGGAGAGGTTATGCAGAGCAGAGTGGGCTAGGTTCAGATAGAGTGAATCTTTCCTCCCACACACTCTTCTTTCTCTCAAAACGAGGGTTGTAGTGAGAGCTTTCATCAAAAAATTTTGAAGTGAGCATGTCAGAAACAATGGAGAGATCATAGTGTTGTGTGGAGGGTTGGTTGAGGAAGGGGGTGAGGGCGCTGTGCAAGAAATATCCAGAGTAACTAAACAGGAAATTAAAGTATAAGTGGGGGTATCAGTTGAGGTGGGGATGGGGGGGGGGGGGGGGGGGGGGGGGGGGGGGGTAGTGGAGGGGGTGGGTATAGAGAGGTGTGGGGAGGGGATAGGGAGGTGGGGGTGTGGGGGGGGGGGGGGTGGGTGCGAGAGGTGGCCATATGTTAGGCTGGATGGGCGTAGATCTTAATGTGAAAGAACAGGAGAACCAGAATGGAACTGGGGTACGGAATGTAGGGAGGAAATTTGATCTGAGGAAGTCAAGAGGGGGGAGGAGGTAGGTGGCTTGAGTATCACGCTGGCTGGCTGCTCAACGCTGGTCCGATTGTGCTCATTCATAGTCTCTATCGGCAGCATCCGTAGTCACTTATAGTGATCTTAAAACTAGCGTCGTAACAAGGAGGGTGAGGATTTTGTGTTTGGCCAAGGAAAGGATAGGAAAAATTAATGTTGGTGGGGGAGGTGGGCCAAACGTATAAAGATTTTGTTAAAATATGGGCTGTCTTTCAAATTTATCTAGAGGACAGGTTAAGAGGGGAAAAGGGGGGCCTGTTATGAGAAGGAAGAGGGTAAGGGGGGCTGTGTGTGGTTGCAAATCTTATCCTAGAGTGGAATGGAAATTTGGTTCGTAAGGCGAGTGAAAGGGGTGTCAAAGGGTAGACTTAGAGGGAGTACAAACAAAAAAAACAAAAAGAGGGAGGTTTACAATTCAAGCGGAAAGAGGCGGTTGCAGCGAGGCAGGCAACGAGGTTGTATAGTGAAGGCAGTTGCGTAGTTTTTACAAAACCAAAAACAAAACAAAAAACCATACAAAACCCACATATAGCGACGGTGTGTGTTGTGGTGCTAAGGGAACTAATCAAACAACAAAGACATAGTCAAAGAAGATAGGCAGTTACAAGCTATTTTCCTTTTCCGAGTGTTAGAGGTACAAAAACAAAAGAAAAAAATCAAAGAACCAACAAACAGCCAACGAGATGGCTGTGCGGGGGGGCGGGTGGTGTGGGGTTTATAGAAAGGGTCCAGAGAGATTACTAACACTCTAAGTACTACAAAAGGAATGTGGTGACATTGATGTGTGGCGGAAAATGGTAAGGGTGACGTGGGAATTAGGACAAGTGGGAAGTGAGTGGTGAAAATTTTTTTAAGTGAGAAGAGCGTGAGTGAGAAAGTAGACGGAATGTAATTTAGGGGCAATATAAGTGATAAAGAAAAGGCTCTTTATTAGGGGGGTGTACAGACACATAGGAGGAGTTACATCAGAGATCTTGTTGGGATATAAAAATAATAGGTTCCCAGCTGCACTTCGGACCATGATCGCAACCTCCGCCCGCACGCCGCCGCCGGCCCTACCGCCCCCGCACAAGCCCAACACGCGTGACAATTTGCCGGACGGTCATCGATCTTCTTCCTCTCACTCCCCTCCCTAGTGCGGCTCTCTACCTCACCTCGCCGACGTCCCCATTCTGTCCTCCCCTTAAGTTCTCCCCCCCTACTCTCCTCTCTCTTCTTCTCGCCCATCTATCCCTTCCCGTCCCCCTCTCCCTCCCTCCTCCTCTGCTCGGACGGGGGTACTCGGTCTTCAGGGGTGCTCGCGGAGCGGGGGGGTCGGGGGGTCTCCGTCGTCGGGGCGGGGGGTGGCGGTGGCGGTACTCTCGCTCGTGACGGGGCGCGGGGGTGGGTAGAGGTACGTGAGGCGACCGCGGTGTTCTGGGCGGTGGCTGTCGGGTCGGGAGGGGGGCGGGTACTCTGCTGTGGTGGGGGTGGTGTGGCGGGGGGTTTTGGTGGGTGGCGGGGGTGTTGCTGATTTGGTTTATAGGGGTGGAGTAGCGGAGTGATGGGGTGTGAATTAAAGGCTATATCCAACTGAATTTTTATCCACTTCCCGTATTGCTTGCAGCTACAGCCCTGGCAACGCGAATAAGTCGACGGGGACACACCGTCTCAGACACCTTATCAAAACAATCTTCACTGGGTCACTCAGCGGAGAATTTAACCCTCACTTTCCACGGTCTCTCTCCTTCATTCACTCAACTTACCTCCCCGTCGGATCTCTCTCACTCTCCTTGTCCGGCTAGCATTCTCACCTAGTCGATAGACCTTTCGTCCCCGACCAGTCCCTCCGCTATCCATCTTTTCTCATCCACTCTCGTCCTTCTCTCTCTCTGCATACACCGTCTCTCAGTCTCGCTTTCCTCCCACTGCGATAATTTTAATCTCTCAAACATTGGGATGTATAAAGGGGTTTCATGGGTGGTTATTTAATCAATGAAAGGTGAAGGGTGTGGATTGGGGACACAATCAACAGCAGTTGTAGTGTTGGTCCAAAGGGTAAGGGGCAGCACACCCTCAGGAGTACCGTGCCATACCCTGTTATGTGCTGATTATAAGTTGTTTTCGCTAAAGTCTTGGGGTAATAGGTTCAAAATGTTGAGTAGGGAGAGTGGTTTCGAAAACGCAGTAATGGTTTTGCCTGGGAAGGTCCGAGATTGAGGGTCATGGAATCTGCATTTTTGTGAGTCAAAAGGGGTGTGAGGGAGGCCGGGCGGTTGTAGGGTCTTTAGACTGGCAGGGGGCCTATGACGTAGGGTGGAACGAGGAGCATTGGGAGCAAACTTAGGAGGCAGGGCAATGGGGCATGAAATATTAATTGGGAAACCAAACGTTGTACAATGGTGCCCAAGATGTAGGGTACAGATTAAGGATGCTTGGGGGAGGGATTGTAATGGTAGGGACTTAGGCAGGGTTGTCCCATGTCACAAATGTTGTTTGCGTGCTTCAGGACCCCATCTATAGACGGGTTGAAAACGTTTGTTTAAGTATACGAGTGTGGTAGGGGGGTGGGGTAGGGAAATAGTGTGGCCGTGAATAATAGGATAACGTAGACGATACAACTGTCCTGTTCGGGAGGGAATGACGTTGGGGTGTTTTGGAAGCTGTTGTGCAACCTTCGGAAATGCAACAGGACAGTAAATATAGAGAAGTCAATGATCATGGGGTTGGTGATTGGGATGGAGTGGGGGGAGATGTAACGTTGTGAGAAAACAAACGTTGTCCTTTAAAAAATTTGTGAGATCACCTATAAGGGTGATTAGAAGCTGCAGCGGGAGGAAACTCGCGAATAATTACTGGAAAAGGATTCGGGGCGTCCTGGGTGCATTGCGACCGTCAACATCTGACGTCTCGTGCAACGGAGTGATTGTTTTAACGTATTAATGTATAGTAAGGTTTGTCACGTAGCAGCCGTGGTTCCCATTAACAGGAACTGCGATTGTGGGAATTCTGAGACGAGTGTTTTAACTTTTGTGGGTTCAAGGTGCTATTTACCTGAGGAGAAGATGTTGTTGTAAGTTACTTTGCCCATGTTGGGTTGGGGTTGATTGACTGGGAGGAGGATTAAATGTGTTTTTTACTTAAATTGGAGATTTTGTCGCGCAGGTGAGAGTGGATGGCAGCTGGGAAAAGAACATGATAGGTAGGGTAAGTTGTAAGTGGTGTGGATTTGAGGGAATGTGAAACTTATTTTGAGGGCTTTGAATGTTGGTAAGAACACCAGGAAAATTCGAGTAGGGGTTTTGTGTAAGGCGCTTGCAGACCGGATTGTTGTACCAAGTTGAGGGATGGTTCCCCATGTACCATGGACGAAGTATTTGGTATAGGTTTTAGCAGTTTGAATGTTAAAGCTAGGGAAAGGTAGTTAAATGTATCGTATTTTGCATGGCATACTACCGTCGGGGGAGTTTTAAGAACCAGAGGGGTAATTGTGGCGGAGGTGGTGGAATCTGTGGGGAGGAATGAACGGCGTTCCATGCAGTTACTTTTGTGGGGAACTGGAGGGTGTTAGGTATTGGTTAAGTAGTGATACATGGGGGTGGGGGCAGAGGGAGTCTTTCTGCGTCCCTAAGCCCTAAATTGTGGGAGGGTTATCGAAAGAGAGTGTTAAACTAGGCTTATGGATTATATAAAAGTGGATTATATATAAATATCGTGGGTGAAAGAGGGGGAGGGGAATTGTGAGTGCGAGGCGGTACTAGCGGTACGGTTTTATCGTACGAATGTGACCGTAAAAGAGAACTGTATGGAGGAGGTGGATGAGAGGAAGTTTTCGGAAGGGTATAGAATGTTAACTATAGGTTTTCTCATCAATCTACGACTTGGGCTTAGTGAGTAAGGGGGGTGGGGGGTAGGGTATACAATACGGGAAGTGGTTTTCAGGGGCCACAGCGGGGTCGTCGCCTCCTGGGAGGGGTTGAGCTGTAGGGTTGTATGTGGGGTATATGAAAGAGTAGATGAAGTGGCAAACATGTATGTAGCATGTAAGTGAGGCACAGAAACCAAAGGTGATATCAAAGTAATTACGTCGTAGCCATAAAGGAGAATTCTGGTGTTTGATGTGTCAGGGTCGTCATGACCTCTTCATGTATTAAGTGTGAATGGTGTCAAGTTAATAGTTAAGAAGACCGTGAAGGGCTTTAGGGCTTATGTAAGTGAGCGATTATAGCCTTGATGGGGCATAAATCATGTGCGATAATTGGTTATCGCAATGAGAGGTAATTAAAATTATGTTTGTGTTTAGTGTTGTGGGTTTTTAGGCGAGTGGTACTGTCTTTATTTTAGCATTATATAAAGTGCATCATCAGTTGCTGGCTAGATGAACGATAATGACTTCCATAAATTTGACCATGCCGTCGTTAAAAGTTATGTAATGGACAGTATGGTTAAGTCTCTTACTTTATATAATGTTCACAGAGCCGTGGAAGATGGCTGTATATAATATTAAGTAATATTTGTTAATTTTATTTAGTTAATTGTGAGCTTAGGATTTGATTGATTGATTTAGGATTTGATTTTGATTTTTCATGCGTAAAAAGAGATTGTAGGGAGACCACGAATGTATGTGCTTAGGTACTTCTTATTGTATAGGGTTAATTTAGGGAGAGTATGTGATTGTTTTTAACTGAGATTGGTATGTAGGTTTATTACTCTGTTTATCTCCTGTTAAGAGTTGTGACCTTTGGCATATGTCCGTCTACTATGTTAATATACAAATCTGAAAGTTGTATATAGTTTATATTTTATATAGTTTATATAGTTATAGTTTATTTTTGTTTATCATAGTATGATTATATGAAAATTTTTGTGTGTAATGGTAACCATCTTTTAAAGTCAATTACAAAGTGTTGTTATTTTTCATATAATTGGTTCAGTGTAATGTGTGTATGATTGAGGATCTCCACTGTATCCATTTTAATATCTTAATTTATTATCAAGCTGTAAAGATTTATAAATGAAATATAAAAAAAACAACATCATCTGATGGTTCAACTGGTTGAGAGTAAAACATTTAAGATAGAAAAATGGTAGATTAGTTGAGGTGATAAAGTCATTACTGGTAGTCTGGTTGACTTAGCGTTGTTTGGTTCTAAGGTTCGTTTTAGAAGTTTACCTATTTGTTGACCTGGGAAATTTGATGATAACCCTTCCTGTGTGAACCGTTGTATTTGCTTTGTGAAGGCTATTGAGCCCACAAGTGAATTCTTCCAGGGAGAAATATTTATTAATTTCTACTTTGGAAGTTTTTAAAGTGTGCGGACAGTGTCCTCCCCCTTTTGTAAACAGACTACCTGTTTTAATTAAGTCGTTGAAGTTGGGTGCGTAATAATTTTCTTTTACAAGATGGATACTTTAGATTTCTGGTTTGAAAGCTGGAAAGGAAATGGGATTTACTGGAACACAGCCTAATTATTACATTACTGCTAAAATGGCTATTGAGAGAAAAAAGAACAGCAAAGAATAGCAATGAGAAGAGAAAAAATGAACAGAAAAGACTAGCTTTGAAGAGAAAGACGAGGCTCGGGAAGGAGAAAATCGAGACAGGAAAGTGATAGCTAGAGAAAGATAGAGTTCAGGCAAGAGAGTTAGTCCTTCAAATGAAGGAATTGAAGAGCAGGCTAACAGAGGGAGTTTAGAACAAGCAAGGTTGGAATTAGAAGCCAAGAAGATAGAAAACTATCTAAGAAGAAAACTAATGAAGGGGTACTAGAATACCCCTTTACACCCAAGAACCTAATATTAGGATGCCTCAAATACCACTACCTTTCTCAGATGACATAGCGGCAGATATTATACTACCGTATTTCGAGAGTACTGCAACTGTGGACCTGGCCATCAGATTCTTGGCTACTAGGCTTGGCTTACTACTGTCAGGTTCAGCATTAAACGTCATTCCACTCTACCCCCTGAATGTTATTTCTAGTTATAGCCTGCTGAAGAAAGCAATACTCAGGCTTTTCAAAAAAACTACTCATCATTACAGGTCTGAGATTAGACACATTCATAATAACACTAAACAAAATTATATGCAATTCTTAACACTTTTCAGATTATTTGATTCGTGGCTTGATAGTGCATGAGGTTGACCACAATTTCGAATCTTTAAGAGACCTGATTGGTAAAGAGATCAATTCCTTTCTTCTGTGAACTCCTGACTTACGAATAGTTCCTTAAAGAAAAAACATTCATATGGCTGCCGAAATGGCACAAGCTGCAGATATAATGCGTGCGCACATAAGCTACCCTAAAAGCGTATCAGATATACGCCTGTTGTTCCTAAGCTATCTGAGGGATCCAAACCCTCCCATACAAGGAATTCAACGGCCTTCACAGTAAAAATGTTTCACTGTCATGAATGGGGTCATTGACGGCCAGACTGTCCTAAGGAAACAAGGGTGAAAATATCGGTAAATGTTTCACTGAATCAAACATCACGCACCTTTTAGTGAATGAAAAGTCAATGGCATGAATGTGTCAACCATTCTTAGAGACACTGGATTTCCTGTATTGTTCTCAGTAAGCTTTCCCTAACCCTATATTCTTCACGTTAAATCCATTAAAGTAACCATTTAGGAAGAGCGATCTTTTCCAACGAGTCAGATGTTTCGTTAGGTGCAAATGGTTCACAGATTGTTAGATGCCGGTAGTTGCCCCGATAACCTCGTGTTCTGTTTTGGTTGGGTAACAGTCAAGGGGCTGCATTCCCCAATCTGAGAAGGACTGTTTGGAATTAGGATTTCCCAAGGAAGGTGTTGGAACCTAATATCTCTGTTTCTTCACAGATAGTTCCAGATGAATTCAGTTCGATAACTTAAATAAATCAAGAGAGCTGATGGTTACAACACACCCAGTAACCTCCTTAGTAAAGTCAGCCAAAAAACTGGACCAAATACGCAGACACCATTGGAAAACTACGTGTGGAACAATCTTTTCAACAACTAACACAATTAACGTCCCTTACCAGAGCTCATGTCTAAGGTAAAACCTATCCACCCATTATTCTTCCCAAAGGGAAATACCAATTAAGCCTGTCTCCATAGATTTAGAGGTCTTTCAAAAGACCTGTCCCTTCCTTAGAGGATCTCGGAAGTTAGCTTTAAATGGCAAGGTGACAGAAAGAAATTTTCTCTACAAGTTTGAGTTCATAAAAACACACGGATCTATGGTAAATTACCACAGAGCAGCGGACAAACCCAATGACGTTGGTCGAAGCCTGTTAGTCATTCCGGCAGGATTGCCGTGAAAACATTTTAAAGATTTCTCATGACTTGCCAGTCTCTGGCCATTTTTCACATAGGAAGACCTATAATAAAATAAGACCTATATTTCTGGCCCAAGCATTCCTCTGACATCTATAATTAAAACCCTGCAGACTTGTCACGTATTGTCAACTTTCTACACCAAAAGAGTAGAACTAGTAAGTTCCTATGGTAACGATGCCTCCCATTCTCTCTGGACTCGGGGCTGTACTACTCAATAATATGATGAGAACACCTTTCCCAGTAGCTTTTCCGCCAGTTAGAAGCTTCTGCACAAGTAAGCAAAGGAAATACCACTGTGGAGAAGAAATGTTATGTTAGTATGGAGGTATCAGTAGATTTAAATACTACCTATACGTAAACCCTTTGTGCTTTGTAACAGATCACAAGCCACGGATGTACTTGGAAACTTTAAGGATCAACTATCAGACTCTTGAGATGGGCTCAGGCTATTCAGAGGCCCTATAAAGTTTAAAGTCGTTTATATTTCTGGCTCTGAAAAAACCCCCCTATCAAGATTGGCTTGAGCCGATGGTTTTTAATATAGTTCTTTTTCCCCTCTGTTCGTTGACTATTTGACCGCCCATAAGTTTTGAAGGGGGTATTGTGAGGGAAAAGTAGGTGTAAGAGGATTAAGAGTTTGTTGAGGCAACCAGGAACTAGTAGCGGGGTACGTCGCGCCCCCCCCCCCCCTGTGGGCTGGGCGAAACTACGTCCTTGGTGTCTGATTTGTTCAATTTCTACTACTTGGTAAATATTGACCTTACCTGGTGTGGGTTGAAGTTTGGTGAGTCACTTCACCCCCACTCTTCTCCTATATCAGGATATTACTGTTTTGTATCCTTCTTTTAGTTTTGCCTGGTTACCAGTAATGATTTTTGTGCATTATTATTCTTTTCCATTCTAAAATGTTATATTATCGTGACTAAGGGTAACCATTTTTATTATTGATTACCATCTCTGTTCCTGTCGTTTCTTTCCAGTATAGACGCCAGAAAAAGGAGCAAGACATGTGTTAATAATTTATTAACATTATTCTACTACTACCGCCCTTACCTATTCTACTTGTTGTCTCCATCCAAGTGGTTATGAATTCCAAAACATCGGATTATCACCATCCGCCCTGGATAACATACCATCAATAAAATCAAAGATCTATCCCAGGGCCATACCTACTCCCTACTCCAGCCCAACTACAAGAACTGAAGGCCATTTTTCTTACTAGAATTCTATTTATAATACAATCTTCAAAAACCATTCTTATATTTCTAGTCATTTCTTTATTTTTTCCATATTTCTTTTTTCAGTTGGAAGGCGTTCCACTACATACTGTGTTCTGTTGTGAGGAAATTAATATATCCATCGACCGACTTTACCTGTTATTCCTTCAGCACTCGCATTTTGTGCGCTATTATGCCATGATCACACTGTCGAAGGCTTTTGCAAAGTCTGTATTATATTACATCTGCTTCTTTTGTCTCTAGTGCATCAATGACCTTGTCATATGACACAATGTTTGAGACTGACAGGTGCGACCTGTTCCTTAAAAACCCAAGTTGCGCCTGGTTAAGCAACTGATGGGTTCCTAGATGGTGTGATCTTGCTCTTTAGGACCCTTTCAAAGATTTTATGATGTTAGTGCTTATCGGTCTGTAGTTCTTTGCTGTTGTTTTAAACCTGCCTACTTTGTGGAGTGGGGCTATGTCTGTTGTTTTTAGTAATTGTTGGACAGACCCCTGTGTACATGCCCCTCTCCATAGGATGGTAAAGGCTCGTGAGAGTGGCTTCTTGCGGTTCTTGATGAACACATAGAGTTCCATGAACAGGTGGCCCTGGGGAGAGTGCATGGGCATGTCATTTATCACACGTTCGAAGTCATCACTGCGACAAGGATTAACATCAGATAAGGCTTGTGTTAAACCAATACTGTGGCTCTACTTCATAAAAAAATACCTTTTTGATCTTCGTCTGGCTGTCTGGTTAGCGGATTGCAAAACTGAAGTCATTTTGGAGACGAGTAGCTCACTCATATTCCTTGCTGTCATCTGTGTAGGACCCAACTAATAAGGGGCCCAATACAGGACGTTGTTCCTAGACTTATGATTGTCATAGGAGAAAAATACTTTGTTTTTTTTTAGATTCATTAATTAGCTTTAGTTTTTCCCCGCGATTCCGACTCCATAGAGATATTCCATTAGCTTAAGGTTTCGATGATGGCTAGGTTTCTCTGACCAGAGTCTCCCCCTAAATGCATTTCAGATAATATTTTACCTTTTTTATGCTTGCACTGTTCTTTTCCCGTCACCTGTAAGAGGGGATGCGCCTGTCTTTCTATTATTACATCTACTCCTTTTTCCTTAAGGAATAAGCATTAGCATACTAGTGCCACCGAGTTAATCTGTTCTAAGGTCATAAGGGGGTCTGTGTTGCTTAGTATCATCTTTCATCCCAGCTTATATCGGTTAGGG
This sequence comes from Cherax quadricarinatus, assembly GCF_026875155.1. Lineage (NCBI taxonomy): Eukaryota > Metazoa > Arthropoda > Malacostraca > Decapoda > Parastacidae > Cherax > Cherax quadricarinatus. The sequence continues at coordinate 112,862,839 of NC_069402.1, forward strand.
ACTTGGTTTACTGTGTCCCACTTTGTTTTGTTATGAAGTTGAATTTGTGACTGCTCCCTAGTGGAACTAATCTCATTAACGTTACGTCGGACTGGGGCTCCGCGCATACATGTCTGAACCTCAATAATGTTGTGTCCGATGTATATTTTTTTTTTTATAGTGACATTTCTTATCAGGATCATTGTTCTAGTGAAGATTAAGTCTAGCGTATACTCCACAGTCTAGTATCACTCTTTGCTGGTTTAATTGAATTTTGTTTCAGAGATTTAAAAGTTTCGTGTGAGTGTTGAGTTTTTCATCAGAGTCGTCCTCGCTAAACTTGGGTTATTGCTGCAACAGATATTATTGCTAATTCCTCCATTTTTAGGTGCCTTAATTTGAAATCCCCCTAGGAGCAGGATGTTGGATGCTGAGCCTGAATAATTTTCCAGGCAAGTGGTCAATTTTTAAACAGCTGTTCCTGAATAGCTGGGATTTTGCATCCGGAGGCTTGTAGACTACACAAAGACTAGGCGTTTGGTTCTTTTCTCGGTCTCGGTCTTTTACTGCTAAAACTTTCACTTCTACTATCATCATTTGAGGCATTAAGCATGTTCGGTGCAAACAATGACTCTGCAATGTACAGGGGCAAACCCCCCCCCTTTGCCTATCAATGTCACATCTGTAAGGTTTTAACCTTGGTCCAAATTTTTTTGTCTCAAGTGATCCTTTATTGGTCTCAGTGAAAGCTGCGAACATTGCTTTGCGCTCTCTGCAAGCAGTCCACCAATGAAAGGTATTTTGTTGGTTGCCTGGCTTAGACCCTGTATATTTGCAGAAGATGAATGTCATCTGAGTGGTGTGTATTGCTGGGTACTGATGGAAAAATTTTCTCCATTACTGTGTGCCCTAAGTTTCCTCAATAGCCTCTGTGTGTGGAACTCTATCGAAAGCCTTACTGAAGTCCATATACACTATCATATCATTTGTTAGAAGAAATGGTTCAGAGAACCGACAAGTATGATAAATTACACATGTTTCGACTCTTGGGAAACTTTATTGAGGAAACGTTTCGCCCATCACAGTGGCTTCATCGTTCCATACGTAGGAACACTTGAACAGGAGAGTACGAGGTAATCAGGTCCCTCAACTTGAGTCGATGTATTCATCCATCATCATGAGTTAGAATACAGCATATGAGCCGGAGAAACAGCTGTATAAACCGTAATCAGGAAGGTGCAGCTAGTCATAGGTGTTCACATTTGTTCGAATGTGGAAGTAGGTTGTGCCCAAGAATTAGCAAAATCGAAGAATTCCTCAGTATTAAGATCCCAGAAGTTGGTGCTGACAGTTTTGTAGATGAATGGTTCAGAGAAACCGACATGTCGGATCTCTGAACCATTTCTGGTTCACAAAACCGTGGGCACAACCTACTTCCTCATGTGGAACAAAGTGACACCACCAATGACTGCTGCACCTCTCCCTGCCAAGTAAAACTGTTTATAAGCTGCTTTCTTCTCTCTTGCTTCTCCGCGCATATGCGTATTCTACTCAAGATTGATGGACTGACTACATCGACTCAAGGTTGAGGGACTGATTACCTCGTTCTTCCACCTGTTCAAGTTTCTCCTACGTATGGACTGATGAAGCACAGTGTGCGAAAAGTTTCCTCAATAAAATACCCAAGAGTTGCCACATCATATTCCATTATCACGATCAACCCCTCAAACACCTTAAGTGAAGAAAGTTTAGTAAATTCGTAAGACACGGAAAACGCCCCTCTGTACAAAAACCATGTTTAGATTCATTAATCAATCTTGCCGTCAAGATGGCTACGAATTGCTCGGCAATTATTGATTGCATAAATTTTCCCACAATGGAGGTAAGGCTTTACTGGTCTATAGTTCGAAGCCAAGGACTGTCACCTGCCTTGTAAATAGGTAATACTTTGCCATTTTCCACTTATCAACAAAACTTATTAACAAATACTCCTAACACAACTTAAACACTTCAATTCAGATCCCTCATAAACTTCTTATTCAATTTTTTCTTGCCTCTCCAAGCGTCATTTTTCTTAGCTCACGTCCTTCATATCAGCTTCTATAACTTTTCCTTGATCAACAAACATTGCAGTTTTAACATCTGTTGTGATCAAAGTGTCTTTCCTTTCCTGAAGAATTTCTCTGCCACTGTACATTTTTCCTTTTTCTTTCCCATTATCTCTTCCATTTTTCTAATTTCCTTTAGAAGCAATTGAGTCGTCGTTCATGCCATTGTGATCTAGTTGGTACTAGTACTCTTCACAATGAATTAGGTTGAAAGAATCGAACAGGAGGAGCGCCGGGGTTCGAAGCCCGGTGGTTTCTGTGGCTAATCTCCCGCTTCACCAACACGGGAGGGCCCCGTTTTCGATTTCCCGCGGTGGAAATTCCCGACCGTTTCCTTACAACCTATTGTCCAGTTCACACTAGCAAGTCAAATAGGTACCATGGGTGTTAGATCGGACTGGTGTGGGTCGCATCCTGGGGACAAGAATAAGAACCCCAATGGAATAAGTTAGACAGTCCCGATGAAAACGCACTGTGACCTTCTTGGTATTCTGGGTGTCTAACCCCCCGGGTTAAAAATCCAAACAAAATCATCTTTATCGTATCTTATCTTATCATGCAGAGGTCAATGCTTAACAGACCCTCGGCCATGTGGGGTACATTGAAAAGTATCGAAACTGATATTTAATTCTATTTTATTTCGTCAGACATAAAATGAAACTCAACTTATGACTGAACAATAATTATATGAAAGCAAAATGACTGAAGTGTAGTAATAATTATGAAGTACTGTCTTGTGTAGTGTTGTCTAGTAAAAAAGTGCTCTTTTTTGTCCCCCGAGGTAGCTCGGCAGATGTGAGGTTGCTATCCTCGGATTGCTGGTTTTAACTGGCAAGATGGGTAGGGTAATTGCACGGGTTCCATGCGGCATCCTGCACTACATGATGCGGTGCTGATGACCTCTCCTTGGCATGGAGGTAGATTTCTGGCCCTCTTCATTCCTCCTAGGAATAACCCTCCCCAGTCCCCCCATTTTTTCTTATTAATTTTTAATTTTCTTTCTTTTTTCTTAAAAACAAAAAGAAAGAAGTAACATAACCATAAAAGCCCTAGTGCCATGAACCTCAGCTACCCCCAACTAAACTAACGGGCCCCTTCTTGATACTCGTCACCCCGTTCTGACCCCACCTCATCCTTGACCACTCTTTTGGGACAACTCCTAATGCTCTGTGACCTCTTGCCAGTGCTGTTCCTCACCCCACTTCAGGTACTGGAGGTCCCTTGACTGACTCCTTTGATTCATCTGACCTCCGCACTCCTTTGACTATGCTCCGGCCTCTTCCCTTCTATGTGCGGCAATTTTCGAATTGCCGGCCCGTTCCAAGTCGGACCAACTCTGGTCCCACGCCTAAATGACAATGACAATTACCTGCTGATGATACTTCTCCACCTTCTCGTTATTCTCAGAAAAGATCGACACGTCCTGCACTCCCTTTCCACACTCAGTTTCAGAATGCACAATGGACTAAATCCTTCACTTTACGACTGACTTCCTCTATTGCCTATCTTTCCGACCATAGTATTGGCAAGGCACTCCTATGCCATGTTGGTAAAGATATTTCTTTTACTGCTCTTAAGATCAGTACGTGCATCATCACCGTACAGAATGCTACCCAAGCTCATAATCTTTCTCTTTCCCATATCGATACTGTTCCTGTCACTATTAAAACACATCATTCCCTCAATTCTTGTAGTGGTACCGTCATTCTGCCCCATACCATAGTTCAACAAAATTTCCAGACATGTGGCAATGACATTCTTGAACAGCTGGAACTCCAAGATCTCCCAATCCTCAAGATAGACACTAATGTTCTTCCTGCCCGCAGGTGGAGACGATACCCTAGCAATGTGGCTCATTTAACTTTTGACAGCCGTGAACTCCCATCCTCAGTTTATGTAGCATTACATCTGTTACAAGTTCGAAAGGTGATCCCTACACTGCAACAGTGTAAAAATTGCTGTTGATTTGGCCATCCAGCGAAATATTGCAGATCTATAGCCGAATGGCCAGTCTGTGTTGCCGATGACCATTCTAATACGTCTTGCAATCGACCTCCCTCTTGCCTTAATTGCCATGAGGCTCACCCTTCGTACTCTCACCGTTGCCAAGTCTACTTAAATAAGTGGGAAATTCGTTGCCTCAGAGACGCAGAAGGTCTCTCTTATACCATGGCAGTTTCTCATCTCTGCCTCCAAGGAAGACTACCTTGTGTTTCTTATTCCAGTGTTTCAAAACGTCCCCCCACTTCTGGGATCCCATCTTCTGCAGCCTCCTCTGTGGTTACCTCTCCCATAGTCACTCCTGCATCTATTCTTTTGCTGTCCTTGGCTC
>NC_069402.1:112867757-112891351 GCF_026875155.1 Cherax quadricarinatus
AAAAATTAATCTTAACATTTCCATAAAAAAAATACATTTTTTTTTTAATTTCTTCAACACCAGAGACACTTCAGGATTTGAGGCTACGACAGTCAAAGGCTAAGCATTATGTCTTGGAGTTACAAATTAAGGCGAGTTATTAGACAAGCTTAAGAGTAGCTCACTTGTAGCTGACATAGTGAGATTTCCTTAAACCCTTTCAGGGTTTCAGATATACTAGTATGGCTTATGTACCAGGGTTTTTGATGTACTAGTTGCCTAAATTCTAGCACCTCAAATCTAGTGAGAAAAAAGTGGTAGGCCTACATATGAAAGAATGGGTCTATGTGGTCAGTGAGCGCAGTATAAAAAAAATCCTGCAGCACACAAAGTGCGTAAATGAGAAAAAAAAAACTTTGACCGTGTTTTTGGATTAAAACAGGGACTTTGCACTGTATTTTCGTATGGTATTTATTGTTGTATTCTAGTTTTCCTGGTCTCATTTTTTTGAATGGAAGATATATTACAGAAATTGAGTGTTTTTTGCTGGCTTTACAATGAAAAGTAGCTTAAAAATTGAGCTCAAAGTAGCAGAAATGCTTGATTTTTACGAAAGTTCAAAAGTAAACAAATCATGCTAAGCGTCCAATACACGTTAACTGGTGAGTCTAATATTCTTTCACAAATGCGCCAACTTATTTATACCATTTCTACACTAATGCAGTACTCTGCATAACAGCAAATTTTCTATTTTTTGTGAGAAAAAAAATTCAAAGAGGAACGCAAAGAATGTAAGAGGGCATGGGGACATGACTATGAACAGAGGAAATGTTATTTAGTGCCAGGAATGTCTTTCTTGTTTTTTTCTGGACCCTATTTGGAAATTGGGCATCTTTTGAAATTTGTGTGAAATTGGCAAAACTGCTAAATTCTGACCACTGTACAGTGGACCCCCGCCTTGCAATGGCAAACGCGTTACGTTAAATCCGCCATACAATACATTTGAAACACAAAAATTTTGCCTCACCTCATGCATGCCCCATACATGGCCGGACGAATCGCGTGTATATTACAAATCCAGTGTGTGTGTGTGTATGTGTGTGTGTATGTGTACTCACCTAGTTTTTACCCCACCTAGTTGAGGTTGCGGGGGTCGAGTCCGAGCTCCTGGCCCCGCCTCTTCACTGATCGCTACTAGGTATGTGTGTATGTGTGTATGTGTGTATGGTGTGTGTGTGTGTGTGTGTGTGTGTGTGTGTGTGTGTGTGTGTGTGTGTGTGTGTGTGTACTCACCTATTGAGGATGCACGGGTCAAGTCCGAGCTCCTGGCCCGCCTCTTCACTGATCGTTACTAGGTCACTCTCGCTGAACAGTGACCTTTATCATAACTCTGCTTAAAGCTATGTATGGATCCTGCCTCCACTATATCGCTTCCCAAAACTATTCCACTTACTGACTACTCTGTGGCTGAAGAAATAATTTCCCAACATCCCTGTGATTCATCTGTGTCTTCATTTTCCAACTGTGCCCCCTTTGTTACTGTGCCCAAATCTCTGGAACTCCTGTTTTTGTCCCCTTGGGTCAATTCCCCCTTTTTTATTTGATGTCGTTATATGCCCCCCCTATCTCTCCTGCCCTCCAGTGGTCGTCAGGTTGTTTCCCCTTTAACCCTCTCCTCATAAAACATACCTTTACGCGGGGACTAGTCTTGTTGCAAACCTTTGCCTTTCTTAGTTTTTACGTGTTGGCTGCTGGGGGTTCCAAACTGGTGCCGCATACCCCAAATTGGGCCAACGTACATTTGTACGGGGTTTCCTGAACGTTTCCCCTTTTTAAAGATGTGGGAAATGCGTTCTGAGGTTAGCTAGGCGCCCATATCTGCAGCCGTTTTTTGGTTGATGTGTCTTCGGAGATGTGCCTGGTGTTATACTCACCCCCAAATCTTTTCCTTATTGGGTTTGTAGTTTTGGCCCTCTAATGTACTCCATCTGCAGTTTCTTTGCCCTTCCCCAATTTCATGATTTGCATTGTGGGGTTGAATCCGGACAATTTCTGGAAGGTCGCACCTGTCCAATCCCCTTTTTAGTTCGCCTGGTCTTGTTGAGGGAATTCTTCTCATCAACTTTACGTCATCTGCAAAAAGGGGCACCTCAGAGCACATTCCTTGTCATGTCTTCACCAAATACCCGAAACAGCATGGTCTTAGGACTGACCCCCCTGGGGCCCCGCTGGTCACAGGTGCCCCACTGACACCCTTTCACTCATGATCGCTGCTGTCTTCCCGACAAGTATTCCCTGATCCCTTGTAATGCCTTCCCTGTTACCCCGCTTGGGCCTCCCTTTTTGCACCAAATTTTTTGTGTGGAAATGTGTCAAATGCCCTTTTGCGTCCCAAAAAATGCAAAACCACCCCCCCCTCTTCTCTTGTTTACTGCTGTCACCATTCATAGAATCAGAGGTTTGTGCGCAGGGTTTCCCCTCCCCAAAACTATGTTGGCTGCTGTTGATGAATCATTCCCTTTTAGGGGTTCCCCACCTTTCCCCGATAATCCTCCCTGTTTTGATACTTACATGTCAAAGGGCACTGGTCTTAGTTTAGTGCTTCTGTCTGTCCCTTTTTAAAAATTGGGGAAAATTTGCTGTCTTTCCCTGCCCCAGGCAAACTCCCTGTTTCGATAATGTAATTTTGTAATAACCCTAATTTGTAATTTAAGCTTTCAGGGTTTTCCCAAAAAAATTTACATAAACAGTTCAAAAACCTTTTTTTTTTTTTTTTTTTTTATTTTTTTTTTCCCCCTTTTTTTTTTTATTTTTTTTTGTTTTTTTTTTTTATATGCATAGCATTAGGGGCTGGCTTAAATTAATTAAGATAAAAAGCAATGTTAAAATCAGTGTTAAAACATTATTGTAAACAGATAACTATAAAGACAAATGGTTTTTACAAAGACAGGTCATAGGGTTTTGTTTTGCATTGCTGACGTTCAGTCGAATGGGTTTTTGTTGGGTGTGTTTTTAAAAAAAAATAAAAAAGTTAGATTGGGTCCTAGGTTTAAATTTGTGTGTTTAAAATTGTGATTTAAATGGATAAAAATTTTATAAGGTTCGTTATTCGATTTATTTGGTTTTGAGTGATAAGTGATCTTTGAAAAAGAGATTGTTTTTTAAAACAGGTAGTTTTTTCTTTTATTTTTACGGAATGAATTAGTTTTTTGGGGCCTTTTTTATGTGCATTGAGTTTTTGAAAAGGGAGATGGAACGAGGAACAAAAAAAGAGTGATTGTGCCTTGTGTTATGGTCTGTGTCTGTTGAGGTTGGCAAGATTTTTGAGGGGAGGGTTAATATCAGATTTAAAGTTTTATGTATGAAATGGGTGCAAAAATGTAGGATGTTTTTTTTGGTGATAGGTTGGTGTTTTGATTTTGGGGGTGTGTTGCCTGTATGAGAATTTTGTTATCTTCTAACTGCACCCTTTTTTGTTGGGTAATTAGTGGTCGGAGGGTTTAATTTTTGTTGAGCCCCTGCACAAATTCCATAGGTGGTGGGGTAAATAAGAAGTGATAAAGGGCCAGGAGGGCTGACTGTGGAAAAAGTACCTATCTTGTAGTATCCTACGTCTTGGAGATTTTTTTAGAATTTGTTGTATTGTGTTTGAAATTTGAGTTTTATCGAGGGGATTCCCTTTGGGATTTTCCCTTGTTAGCTTGGATGGTATCCTTTATTGTTATGTTAGGGTACATTGTAGCTCTGTTCCAAACTAATAAAAGAGGTTTTGTAAATGTTTAGTGTAAGTTTTTAGCCTCACCAGGTAGATTTTTTTGAAATTCGGTGTTTCGTATTGGCTAGGTAAAGGGGCTCGGGTGAGAGAAGACTATGTAGTGTTCTGCAAAAAGTTGGTTTGAGTAATGTAAAGATTTGGTAGGTCATTTTGTATAGGAGAAAGAGAAGAGGGCCAAGGCTCTTCCGTGGGACCCCAAAACTGAAATTTGGTTGTCGGAAGACTTGCCCCCATTTGCGACAATTTTGGGTTTCTTTGTGAGGTAAGTTTGGGAGGATTTGGGGGGGCCCCTTAATCCCATAGTGTGAAAATTTTTTCGTGGGAAAGTCATGGCAACAGATCAAAAGCTTTACGAAAGTCAAGAAGATCCCCGTGGGGACTTCTTTTTTCTTATTGCAGTGTATGTTCTAGCAGGTTATAATAGCATCATTATATTTTTATTAGGGCCTGAATCCAATTGGCGGGGGGTTGAAAATGTTTTGGGAGATGGGTAGGAGAGATTCTTTTAAATGAATTTTTTTTTCGAAGACTTTTGAGAGGGGTGAAATTGGATTTTGGCCTATATTTATTCAACTTTTTGGGTCTCCTCCTTTATGGATGGGGTGCCCCTTGCTATTTGAGAACTGGGGAAGGGTGGGGATTCAAGGATTTGTTAAAGAGTGTTGCAATGATTGGTGTAGTACTTTGACGCTTTTTTGTATATAAAGGGGGAAAGGGTTTTTTAAATCCCGCCTTGTTTTTCAGTGCGTTGATAATAAGGGAACTTCGTATGGGTTAGTCGGAGCGGGAAAAACATGTGTTGGGGGTATTTCCAGTGAGGTAGTCATTTTGGGGAAAATCTGAGCTTGGGATTTTTTTGGCAAGGTTTTGCCCTATATGGAGAAGAAAATCATTGAGCTGTTTGCTGTTTCGTTGGGGGGGATTTGGGGGTTCACTGTTTTTGCAAAATTTTATTTCGTTATGCGTGTTCTTTTTTGTTCCCAAATTTCTGATGGGGGCTTCCCGGGCTTTTTTTTTTCACCTTGAATTTTGGATAACTGTTTATAATACAATTTTTTTGCCTTTCTTATCAGGTGGTTAGGATTGACGAGTAAGTTTTGTTTGGTCTCTGGTTATGTGGCCCCTTTGTACTGTTTTTTCTAGGGTGTTTTGTATTTAGGGATTTGAGAATGTGGGTGTTACCCGGGGATGTTCGTCTTTTAGCGTCATCTGTTTAGTTTTTTTGGGCGTGCTTTTAAAAAGGTTTTGGTTTTTTTTAGAAAATTTTTAAAACATTTTCAAATCTGTTTAATTTCTGCTCATGGGCCGTAAATGTTTGTTACTGGTGTTGTGAAGTAATTAAGGGCTCCCTCTTTGGGGAGTCTGAAGGTGATTTATAGTCTTGGGGGTATTTTCCAAGGTTGTTATGAGGAAAGTAGGGTGTGGTCTGTGGTAATATCTGTAATTATCCCTGTTTTTAAAAGGGGATAGGTGTTGGTCCAGATGTGGTAATTGGGAAACACTGTCTCTGTAACTCTTGTAGGTTTTTGTTACTGGGGTAGCAACATGCAGTTACTCATTGTTTTGTGAATTCAGAAAACGTGTGGGTCTGGTCTTGCAGGAGTTTTATTTTTAAGTCACCTAGAGTAGTAAGTGATCTTTGTTCATCGTGCATCAGTTATATTTTCTAGGTTTTGAAAAAATTGGCTAATTTTTGATTTGGCTCTGATGTTTTCACGTGAGAGGTTTTTGTGTATTTGGATTTGTTTTTAGCTATTTTATTCCCCAGTTCTCCCTTGTGCAAGTTTTAGTGATACATTCTAGTTGGTCGGGAGTAGATATAGCTGTGCCACCCCCTTTTGGTCGGGCCTACAGTTGTTTTGGGGCTGTGAAACCCGGGAAAAGGCATAGATATCTGTAGTATCAGGCTTTAGCCAGGTTTCAGTTAGTGAATGATGGACTATTGGCTGCAAGGGAAATTTAGTAAGCTAGGGGGCATTAAGTTCTAAAAGATCTGATATTGTATTTAAAGATAGTTATTTGTTGTTAGCTCTGAGAAGGCGTTTGATTTTCTGCTGTGTAGTATTTACCGTAATGTTTGAATCATTTAAGTCATTAAATAAGGGGGTTGGTATCGGGAAAAAAGCTTGTAACAAAAAATTTTGAGTAAAATTTAGTTAAAATTAAGTAAAAATAAAGTAAATATTCTAAAGCAAAAAAAAAAAATAGCCCCTAAAATTATTTAACAAAGAAAAATAATGAGTGGGTAGTTTTTTGAAGAAAAAATAAAGGAAAACCAATATAAAAGGGACAAAATAATTTGTGGTGAACAAATAAAGTGATGATCAAAAAGGGAGCTTGGGAAATATGTTAGTAGGTAGTACTTTAAGGTAATTTTTTAAAAGTTAGAATTTAATAAAAAAAATTTAAAATATAAAAGGGACTAATATAAGTTTGGGGAAAATAAAGGGGGAATCAAAAAAAATTTCACTAAGGTCAAAAAAATGACTTTTGTGGGTTTTTTTTGAGCTAGAATGAGTACAGTACAAAAGTTTAATCAAATAAAAAAATACAAATTAAAAATAGCACCAGTCCTCACTAGTAATTGCCCCTTGGTCTAAAATAATGAATTGTATTGACTTAGACAACTGATTTTAAACTAATAATAAAAAAAGGCACAAGACTCTCAAATTTTAAATTTCACTAAGGTTTATATAAATTGTTTTTCAAGAATTAAGTAAACTAATTTAAAAATTTACAATATAAAATAGCAAGTTAAGGGAGCAAAAAAATATAAAAAATAGAAAAAAAATAATAGGTAGTTTGGGACTAGTTTGCAAAAGATAGTTTAAAGGGCCTTGAACAATAAATAATTTAAAAATAACTAATTGCACACCAAAGAGGGCACTAAGAATTTAAAACAATCTTGAGTAGGAATTTAAAAAAAAACTTATAATATAAAAATACAAATGAAATGGATTGCAATTGCACAGAGTCGGTTTAGGTTGTTGACAAGTCAGGAGTAAACTAATTTTAAAATTGAAAAATATAATTCACTTTTAAAATAAAAAGAAAATAGTAAAAAAAAAACAAGGGGAACTCTTGGTTTTTAAAATGATAATAAAATGGTAAAAATACACAGGTCACAGGTACACAGGTACAAAGGGGGAATATTTAAAAATTGGAGTTTAATATATAAACTTGAAAATTTTGGCAACAAAAAATTTGGGGAAATATAAAATAATGTTTAATTTTACAAAGGGAAAAAGACTGGTAGTATAAATTTAATAAAATTTTGTAAGTAATAAGATTACAAAAAATGAAAAAGTAATGTTTATTTTATTCAATATTGCACTGGTATTATACAGGGTTTAGGCAGCACAAGGTAAATTTAAAAGGGACTCTAAGATAGTAAATGTGGTATTAAAACAGGTAAATAAATTTGACAAGTAAGGTTATTAAATGCAAAAAAAGTTAAGGTAATTGAAATTATAGTAAAAATTTTATTATTAAATTTTTGTAAGTAATATCAATTGATAGTATTTAAAAAAAATGAGGTAGTAATATGGCAGAGAAAAAATACAATTTAGCTAATGTTTAAACAAAAATAGTAAAAAAGAAAATTACTAAGGTGACTTAGTTACTAGTAAAACACAAAAAGGGGAGTTGATTATTTTTTAATTACTAAGAGATTGTACAAGAAATTTGAAAATAATGGAGCAAAACATTCCCTACATAAGTGGGTTTTAGGTTTCATTTTTTTTATTCTCTGTAAGATTGTATCCCTGGAAATGTGAAGATCATTCTCGTTTGGTTTTTGTGTACGTTGACCTCTTTTTTTTTCCTAACAAAAATTTTCCCATCTCGTGTGAAGCATTGGGTATTGTGCCCTTATTTTCCCGCTTTAAATTTCTGACTCTATAAAGGAGGGGTTTTGAGTTTTTTGGTAAGCACTCGTTTTTGTTACCCCTTTCTTTACTTTTAGATGCAATAATTTAAAATTTTTTTCCCATCCCTGTGAGTGGAAATTTTGCATAACACTTTTTTTACCATGGGATCTGTAAACCCGGCTTCTTTTATTTCAGACTCTGGTACAAAAACACTTGTTTGGTCCTTTTTGTTGCAGGTAATTTTTTTCTGTTTGTTTGGTTCATATTACTGGGAAAAAAATGGACTGTTAACTATTACTGCGTTCCCATAGTTTATCTTGTTTGTTTATCTTCTTGGGGGAAGCAAAGTAGTCACTGAAATGGTTATCTGTTGTTTTCCAGTCTTTTACTGCTTTTTCAAACCCTTTTTATTGAATATTATTTGGGTTGGGGATGGCTATCTTTGGGGCTGCTTGGATGGTCTTGTCACGTTAGTCATTCCTGGGGGTTGATAATTTTTTTCAAAATGAGGATTTGTTCTCGAGTTGTGTTCATCCCCGGTTTCTTGTTTTGTTTGCGTCTCTCGAAGATTCATATTTTTAAAAAACTAAGTTGGAGATGTATTTTTTTGGGGGTTGGATCGTTGGTCAAAATGAGAGTATTGGTAGGTTGAACCGGGGGAAAAGAGGGGGGGATGGGCTGGTGGCCCATGTTTGTTGTTATTGTTGTGGTGTCACCCGAGCGGTGGTGAGTGGGGGGTTGCTGGGCGGCGTCCCCCTGATCACTTGTTGAATAGCTGATTTTTCGGTGTTTTCTTGTGGCCTGGTGCTGTTTCCTCTTAGATTGCCCTCATATACTACGGAATTGTTGTGTTAAGAAAGTTGTAGTTATACAAAACTTAGGGTTTGTTGTTCGGGCCTGGTCGGGGGGTTTTGGTTTGTGGGCATCTTCCTTTGTTTTCTATTTTTTTCGTTTGTAGGTTTTTAGTTGGTAATCTTTGGTATTTGGGGGCTACGTTGGGGAGTGCATTTTGTTGAACTAAGTCATATAGGAGCATTGGTAGCTCTGATTTAGGGAAAAGTTTTGGAGCTTGGAAAATCGCTGCTGCCGCTGCCCAAACCCGGGAAAAGTATTTAAAATTTTTTTTTTGGGGTCACATAGCGCCTTCTCCCTCTTCAGGGCCCATGGGGGGATGTTATCTGCCCCATTGCTTTGAGGGGGTCTACTCACTCAAAACCTCATCATTCTTCCCCGGTTGTGTGCACTGTGCAGCACTTGGAGGTGTACCCCACCTCTCAGTCTTTCTGGGGCCCCTTCTGTCTCTCTGTGAACCTTCTTTGAATCTCTTGTTTAGTTCCTCTAACTTCATGGTCATTTCTTGTTGTTCTCCTCCTTCCTTCCCTTTGCTTGATTACTGGTCCTTGAGTTGCTTTCCCCCTGATGTGGTGTATAAAATTTTTTGGGTCAGATTTTGGCTTTCCTGCTATGTCGTTTTATATTGTCTTTGGGGTCCCCTTTTATCTTGTATTCGTTTCTGGCTCTACGGGCGCTCTCCTTATTCTCCTGGGGCCCTTTCCTTTTTATATTTTTCCATTTCCCTAGCACGCTTGGTTTTTTCTCCCCGCACCCTTTGGGTGAACCATGGCTCATTCTGTTTTTCATTTTCCCGTTACCCTTGGGGGACAAACCCCTTTCCCCAGCCCCCTTGCATATTGTTGCTAATATTCCATCATTCATTTAACTGGCTTCCCTGCCCGTTTTTCTGTCCCCCTGAACCCCGTCAGGAATTTTCATTTTCCCCCTGTAGTCCCCTTTTTTTGTATTTGGCTTCATTCGTCCTGGCCTTTTCCCGTTTTCCTCACTTGTAGCTCTATGTGTATTCGAAGCTTTAAAACCACATGATCACTGGCCCCCAAGGGTTTTCTATGTGATGCCTCGATATCTGCACTACTAAGGGGAAAACAAGGCCCGTCTTTCGGTTATCCTCTATCTCTCTCTTATAGTGTCCCCTTTTGTGTTGGTACAGGGAAATTTTCCGTACCACCTCCCAACATTTTAGCCCTCCATGTTCTGGCCCCCAGCAGTCCAGTTCTCCCACCGATCTCCTTTTGGGTTAAAGTCAACCCCCTGATAGGAGTTTGCCCTGCATGCATGGTCTTTGGCCACTGCAGCCGGGGTCAACCATCCTTATTCTCTCGTCGTACTCTTGCCCTTGGCCCCCTGCTGTTTGTGGGGGGGTATCATCCTGCTATTACCACCTTGGGGCCTCCGGTAAGTGTTCCCCCATTAATCACTTTCTTTTTCCGCTTCTCCTCTCTCCAGCTCACAAATTTTCCCTCGGTTTTTTATCAGCAATGCCAAATCCTCCACCCCCCCTGTTCCCTCTGTCTTTCCTCAGGATCTGGTATCCCGTTGGAAAGATGGCATAAGAACATAAGAACATAAGAAAGGAGGAACACTGCAGAAGGCCTGTTGGCCCATACTAGGCAGGTCCTTTACAATTCATCCCACTAACAAAACATTTGCCCAACCCAATTTTCAATGCCACCCAAGAAACAAGCTCCGATGTGCAAGTCCCACTCAAATCCAACCCCTCCCACTCATGAACTTATCCAACCTAAATTTGAAACTACCCAAAGTCCTAGCCTCAATAACCCAACTAGGTAGACTGTTCCACTCATCAACTACCCTATTTCCAAACCAATACTTTCCTATGTCCTTTCTAAATCTAAACTTATCTAATTTAAATCCATTACTGCGGGTTCTCTCTTGGAGGATATCCCTCAAGACCTTGTTAATATCCCCTTTATTAATACCTATCTTCACTTATACACTTCGATCAGGTCTCCCCTCATTCTTCGTCTAACAAGTGAATGTAACTTAAGAGTCTTCAATCTTTCTTCATAAGGAAGATTTCTAATGCTATGTATTAATTTAGTCATCCTACGCTGGATGTTTTCTAACGAATTTATGTCCATTCTGTAATATGGAGACCAGAATTGAGCTGCATAATCTAGGTGAGGCCTTACTAATGATGTATAAAGCTGCAGTATGACCTCTGGACTTCTGTTGCTTACACTTCTTGATATAAATCCCAGTAATCTATTTGCCTTATTACGTACGCTTAGGCATTGCTGTCTTGGTTTAAGGTTGCTGCTTACCATAACCCCCAAGTCCTTTTCGCAATCTGTTATCATACCTGTAAGTTTGGTTTCTGTGGGAGCTATGATGTCAGGTGATGCCTCTTTGACTCTTTCGTGCCACTCCTCCCACTTATTTGTTATTCCATCAGCGTTTGTGTACCATACCTTCAGTTTCCTTTCTAACACTGTGGTTTGGCGGGCCTGTGAGGGTAGGAGACCTGGTAACGTACTGTGGGATTCTATAGCTCGGTGTTGGGTGGAAGCTGTGGGTATGGATTGTAGTGTGTGTTGGGGTGGTGTGATAGGTTGTGGGGTTCTGAGAATAGTTGTGTGTGTGCTTGCACTTGCTACTCTGTTCTGCTCTGACTGACCTCTGCTGGTTCCATCCTTGTCTCCTTTCCCAGCTCCTTTTGCTTTTTTGTCCTCTCCCTCAGTTGCTGTCATTCTGTTTGTGTTCTGTCTCTGTCTAGGATCACCCTCTTGTACTCTTCCGAGTATTTCAACCGTGGTTTCTCTTGGAGGATCCTGTTCCGCACTGTTTCCGTCCTGAGAATCAGCTTGATAGGTCGGTTTCTCCACTTCGAGTACCCCCCTTTTCTCTGAAAATTTACAATCTCGTCCATCTCTTCACCTATTTCCGTGATGATTTTCTCAATCTCCTTGTGTGTGTGTGTGTGTGTTATGTGTGTGTGTGTTACCTGTTCATGTGTGTGTGCTGTGTGTGTTGCTACGTGTGGGTATGTGTTACCTGTCCATGTGTGTGTTATTACTATGTGTGTGTGTGTGTGTGTGTGTGTGTGTGTGTGTGTGTGGTGTGTGTGTGTGTGTGTGTGTGTGTGTGTGTGTGTGTGTGTGTGTGTATGGTTCCCACCTCCACTACGTCACTTTCTAGGCTATTCCACGGCCTGACTACTCTATGGCTGAAGAAATACTTCCTAACATCCCTTTGATTCATCCGAGTCTTCAACTTCTAATTGTGACCTCTTGTTTCTGTGTCCCATCTCTGGAACATCCCGTCTTTGTCCACCGTGTCTATTCCGTGCAATATTTTATATGTTGTTATCATGTCTCCCCTGACCCTCCTGTCCTCCAGTGTCGTCAGGCCGATTTCCCTCAACCTTTCTTCGTAGGACAATCCCCGTAGCTCTGGGACTAGTCTTGTTGCAAACCTTTGCACTTTCTCTTAATTTCTTGACTTGCTTGACCAGGAGTAGATTCCAAACTGGTGCTGCATACTCCAGTATGGGCCTGACATAAATGGTATAGTCTTGAACGATTCCTTACTGAGGTATCGGAATGCTATCCGTAGGTTTGCCAGACACCCGTATGCGGCAGCAGTTATCTGATTGATGTGTGCCTCAGGAGATATGCTCGGTGTTCTACTTACCCCCAGATCTTTTTTCTTGAGTGAGGTTTGCAGTCTTTGGCCATCTAGACTATATTGTGTCTGCTGTCTTCTTTGCCCTTCCCCAATCTTCATGATTTTGCATTTGGCAGGGTTAAACTCAAAGAGCCAGTTGCTGGACCAGGCTTGTAGCCTGTCCAGGTGTCTTTTTAGTCCTGCCTGATCCTCGTCCAATTTGATTCTTCTCATTAACTTCACATCATCTGCAAACAAGGACACTTCTGAGTCTATCCCTTCCCTTATATCATTCACAATACCAAAAACAGCACAGGTCCTAGGGCTGACCCCCGTGGAACCCCGCTTGTCACAGGCGCCCACTCTGACACCTCGTCACATACCATGACTCATTGTTGCCTCCCTATCAGGTATTCTCTGATCCATTGCAGTGCCTTTCCTGTTATGTGTGCCTGATCCTCTAGCTTTTGCAGTAACCTCTTGTGAGGAACTGTGTCGAAGGCCTTCTTGCAGTCCAAAAAAATGCAATCGACCCACCCCTCTCTCTCTTGTCTTAATTCTGTCACCTTGTCATAAAACTCCAGTAGGTTTGTGACACAGGATTTTCCTTCCCTGAAACCGTGCTGGTTGTCAATTATACACTTGTTTCTTTCCAGGTGCACCACCACTCTCTTCCTGATGATCTCTATGACTCTGCATACTATACATGTTAGTGATGCAGGTCTGTAGTTTAGTGCCTCATGTCTGTCTCCCTTTTTAAAAATTGGAACTACATTTGCCATTTTCCATACCTCAGGGAGTTGCCCAGTTTCAATGGATGTGTTGAAGATCTTTGTTAATGGCACACACAGCATCTCTGCTCCCTCTCTAAGGACCCACGGAGAGATGTTGTCTGGTCCCACCGCCTTTGAGGTGTCAAGTTCACATAGCAGCTTCTTCACCTCCTCCTTGGTTATGTGTACCTCATCCAGCACTTGTTGGTGTAACCCCCTGTTCTGATTTCCTGGAGTCCTACTGGTTTCCACTGTAAGTATTCTTTAAATCTCGTGTTGAGCTCCTCACATACCTCGCAGTCGTTTCTTGTGAGCTCCCCATCACCCTTCCTCAGTCTGATTACCTGGTCCTTGACTGTTGTTTTCCTCCTGATGTGGCTATGCAACAGCTTCAGGTCAGACTTGGCTTTCGATGCAATGTCATTTTCATATTGTCGCTGAGCCTCCCTTCTTAGTCTGTGCATATTCGTTTCTGGCTCTTCAGCTAATCTCTTTATTTTCCTGAGTTCTCTGTCTTCTGTACCTTTTCCATTCTCTAGTGCACCTACCTTTGGGTATAGGGAGGCCTCCTTGCATTTTCTTGCCACATAGTCCATCATTTCTTGTACTGGTTTTCCTGTCAGTTCCCTCTCCCACTGAATGTCTTGCAGGAAGTTCCTCATGCCTGAGTAGTTCCCCCTTTTGTAGTTTGGTTTTTCCCATCCTATTCCTGCTACTCTCTCCACTTGAAGCTCAACTATGTAGTCAAAGCACAGAACCACATGATCACTAGCTCCCAGGGGCCTTTCATACATGATATCCATGATGTCTGAACTACTCAAGGTGAATACAAGGTCCAGTCTTGCTGGATCATCCTCACCTCTCTCTCTGGTAGTGTCTCTAACATGTTTGGTGTGTGTGTGTGTGTGTGTGTGTGTGTGGTGTGTGTGTGTGTTGTGTGTGTGTGTGTTGTTTACTGTCCATGTGTATGTGGTACCTATTCATGTGCGTGTGTGTGTCACCTGTCCATGGTGTGTGTGTGTGTGTGTGTTGTGTGTGGGTGTGTGTGTGTGTGTGTGTGTGTTATGTTTGGTGGGTGCCTGTTTATGTGTGTGCATGTTACCTGTCTTTCTGTGTGTGTGTGTGATACCTGTTCATGTGTGTGTTTGTTGCCTATGCCAGTTGTGGAATCCATTGTGCCTACTTCAAAGATTAAGGAAATGTGTGCAAAGTGGGTTGAACTGCAAACCTTTATGGATGAAAAGCACCCTAACACAGCTATTGCAAGCCGTGCTGGTGACTATTACAATGACAATGTTGTGGCCCATTTTAGGCAAATCTTAAAGGAACGGGAGGTACAGAGCTCTATGGACAGATTTGTTGTGAGACAGAGGTCCAGTGACTCTCAAGCTGGTCCTAGTGGCATTAAAAGAAGAAGGGAAATAACCCAGGAAAAGGACTTGATGCCTCAAGTCCTAATGGAAAGGGATTCCCCTTCTAAACAATAACAACTTCCACACTCTCCCCTCCTCCCATCCCATCAATCATCACCAGATCTTCAATAAAGGTAAGTGTCATGTATTCTATTCTTATTAGAGTATTAATTGTGCATGTCTTCTTAAGTTTGTGAGTATGAAAATTAATATTTCATGTGGTAATTTTTTTTTTTCAGACTTTTGGGTGACTTGCACAAATTAATTTTATTTCCATTATTTCTTATGGGGAAAATTAATTTGCCTTACGATAATTTCGACTCACGATGAGCTCTCAGGAACGGATTAATATCGTAAGGCGGGGGTCCACTGTATTGGATAGTTGAAATTGGTAAATGGGTGGTTTCTTTTACTCATTCGATAGAAAAAATGGAGTTCTAGCAAAATAGTTATGATTTTTGTCGACTAGTACTCTGGAGTTGGCCGAAAATAGGGCTCAAAGTGGGCAAAATCGCCAATGCGTAAACATCGTCGAGACTACTAAATTCGCGAGAGCATAATTCCGTAAGTTTTCCATCAAATTTCATACTTTTGGTGTCATTATCATCGGGAAAAGATTCTCTATCTTTTCATACGAAAAAATAATTTTTATTTTTTAAAATTTCGGCAACCCTGAGAACAAGTCTCGGAGAGGGCCTGGCAACCCTGAAAGGGTTAATGAAACATCAGTTCATATAATTAAAAAGAATGAGGAAAATATACAAGCTTGTGTAATGAATAACCCAGGATGTCATCTCATCAAAAGAATGACACACAGATCACAACAATAAAACAGAAAACTTACTGATTGAGTACACTGAACAAAAACAAAGAAAAGTGGAGAAATTTTCTCTAGGAGGGGGGTATCAGCCCCCTTCAGCCCCTTTCAGCCCTTTCAGCCCTGAGGGGCCCAGGCCTCTCAGAAGGGACAAATATCTTGTTTACTGCTACAGCGAGTAATTAACAGCAGATGCAGTACGAGTATGCGATGTGGTCAAGCGACCGCTGCTCCTTGCAGTCCTGTGTTGCAAAGTGTAGCTTAATAAAAGACAGTTCATCTCTTACCTTAGCAAGACAATTAAGGAAAATCCTGCTCCCACTTTATTACCATAGTAAAGATAGTGGACATTGTTGTCATTTTAAGACAGCAAGTTTTAAAACATTCTGCTTTCTTCATCGAGGAATGAAAGGGAAGCAAAAGTACTAGGCCAGTTTTTTTCCTTGGTTGGGGGAGAAATGGCGTGGGGGCTGTGGCGTTTTTGATTTTTTTGATTTACTGAAGTGACACGATCCAGGATAACCAACAAAGAACGATCTGTGCACTAGCGTGAACAAAGTGTTATAAAACACAAAAACCTTAAAAAAATGTGATCAGTTTCTTTAGTGATAAATTGGAAAAATTTAAAGAAAAAATCTTGTGGAACAGTGTCCATGGTTTTTCCTAGACTAGGGAAAACGTGGACACCAAGGACCTTCAGCTTCTTCAATCACCGAATTTGTCGAAGGTGTGAAAAACACATAGTCAAGCTACAAAGCAGGTTGGGTTATAATTTCTTGTATGGGGGGGACTCGCATTCTTGGGGCCCAAGGGGATTTTGTAAAAAAACCCTAAGTCGGCAGTTGGGTGCGGACTTTTGAGTCCACACAAGTAAGTTGTAGCCATCAGTGAATGAATATCTGACAAAAACCCCCCCTGGGGGGGAATTTTTAAAATTTTAAAAAATTATAAATTTTACACCCCTTTTTGAGAATGATTTTCGACGCTTCTAAAGACCTCGTCTGCGGGGGCAGCGTGCAGGCGAGATTTGTCTTTCTAATTAAGTCAAACTTTTTAAAATAGCTTAATGCCATTTTCAACATAATTTGGGTCGGCTTGAACCGGAAAAAGGCCACACGTGGTCCAAATTTTTGTACACAGTGTAAAAAAAACCTACGAGCCAAGGTCCTTCAAAAAAAAGCTGTAAAACTGTGTTTTACAATTCAAATAAGTATAAATGAGTCCTCCAGACTCAACACAGAGAAGGGGCAGCCAAAAGAAAATGGGCACTCCCCCACGTTCACCCAAAAAAACGGGAGCGGGGTGACTCACCCAAAAAGAAAACGGGGGATGGCCCCCGGGATCCCTGCTCCCAAACTCGAAAAAAGGCTGACAAGAAACAAAAACCCCGGTGATTTAGTTTGTCTGAGTGATATAAACCTGTGTTTATAATGTTTATAACAGAAATTAAGAGAAAAATTTGTTTAAAAGTTTGTTTCTATAGATCAAACCTTTATTTTAAAAGGGAATTTATATAAAAAGGTAAGCTTTCAATATATATTAAAGTGCATTAATAGTGTAAGAAATATTCACGTGTGTTTTACAGTTTACAGTAAAATTTTATTGTGTATAGTGAATGAAGTGATAACGTTATTTGCTTTAAATCATCGGGGGTCGGGCTGACACAGAAAACTCAAGCCATAAACACCGCCACATGAAACCTGTCCCCTTTCTGATTTTGCCCAGGGTTAAGTTAGTAGGTCGTAGTGTCGACTCGATTATTGGACTTAACAAACAAAAACTCAGCTGTTTATGCGAACAGTGTTTTTTTAAAAACACTCAAGTGTGGTGCTAGATTTTCATATAACATTAAAGGGCTTTTTTGAAAACTATTTTTAAAGTCTTTACAGCTAAATTACAAAATTTAGAAAATCTAATTTCAGTCTGTATGGGTTACCCAAAGATACAAACAAGATTTTGAGTCTTGAGGTCAAATTTAAATTACTAACAACGCGGGAAAAAATTAATTCGGGACTATACAATTATGAAAAAAAATTTTTGAATGGGTCCACTGAGGATAAAATTTAAAATGCTTGGATACTTTTAGAAACAACAATTAAGGGGGACGGGTCGGCTATCTGCGCAAAGCTCTGTCCCAGAGCACGTAACTATGGTCAAACACCTGTTACACCTGAAACAAAAACAAGTGTACCATTCCCAAATTTTCCCTACATTTCATTCCCTTTTTCCCAAGGTCAAAATTTTATGAAAAATTTCTTAGTGTTTTCACCCAAAGAAATTCCAAACTGACATAATAAATTGCTAATTTCAATTCCCTTTAAATGCCGTAAGGGAGAACCCATGAATGATTAGTCTTTCCCGTGGTTAAAGGTAATTTTCAAATACCCTTTCGTGTCTTAGAGACAATTTTTTGCCCCGGGACAAGGCCAGAGTTAGCATGCAGTCTTAATATCAAGCTTGAAGCCACCCAAACATTTTTTTTTCAGATTTACAGGCATTTAGAATCACTTAGAAATATCTCAGATCTCTGGGTGCAAAATTGACCAAAAGGCAAGTGTTTGGTTTATCTGGTATTGTAAAAGATGTCACCACAAACTTTTAAAACGATTTAAATATTAGTTAAATAAACCTATTTCATTGTAGGAAATTGAAAGGGTTTACAGAAAATGTTTCATGCATGCAAGCATGGACAAGATAAGAATCCACAAATCCAAGGATAAAAAACCTTCAATCAGTATAAAAAGAGAAACCCTACCCCCAAAAAAACACAAAAAGGGGAAACCCATATAGGCATTTATCAGCTGTGAATAAAACAGACGTAAACAACTGTCAACATAAACTATCCAAAAAATGTGTATTTTGTGATGGAATACTTGGGCACAGTATTGTATTAAATCCCCATCAATGGAGGCATGTAAACAACGTTTTTCACAGCTGAAAGGTGCATAAATGTTTGGGTAAACACAAGGGAGGTAAATGCTCACTGAAAAGTTTTTAAATGCCGGGTATAACATAAACATTTCCCCAAATACTTTTGCTAACAGCAAAAGACTTCCACAAAATCAGGAAGTCAACAAGAAAACAGCTTAAAGTGAGAGTAAGTTTAAGCAACGCTCTCCCGATGCTCGAGTTGAGTTACTAAAAATTACACAAACCAATGTGCTAACACTATTTGATCAAGGCCACAAAAGTCCTTCAAAAGAAACAGTGTTGCAGAACTGAATAAAAAACCCTATGCCCCAAAAAAAGTAGATATAGCGGGTTTTTCCAAAATTCTGGTAAACGACATATACCTACCAGAATACGGTTGGTCGGGAACGGGGAAAAAGACATAAAGTGGTAGAAGGTTTCCCCAAAGTCTGTGCGATCCGGATTAAAAAGAAACATTGCAGCACGGAAAGAGCTAAGGTCAAGTTAGCCTGTCCTGACATACAGAGGGACACAATTAGTCCAATTGATTTAACATTGGAAGTGATTATTATCCTTTTTTTGTGAAAAATACAGTATAAACATGAGTTCACTTGCGAAAACAGCAGGGGGCCACATAAATTTGTTCCCATTCCCTTTTAAAAGGGGGAAAGAAGCTGATTTGATTTCAGGGGAAAATGTATAGTTCGAGAATAACCAAGATCTTTCCCACAGCAAAATTTCTTTAGGAAAGAATTAATAAACCCCTTTATAATTTGGGGGGGGATTTAGAGCGAAGGTATTGATGAAATTAAACCCAACCACAAGATCGCAGACTGATAACCAATTTGGACACTGTCAAATATAAAATGGACATCTGGGTTGGGGTTACCAGGGAAAAATTTAAAACCACCCACTGCCTAGAAAATTATCGCGGGGCTTTGGACAAATAAAGACAAATAATGAGCCCAGGAGAATCCAGAGCTACTGACTGTCTAGATAATATCATACAAGAACTTGGACAAAAAATTCATTAAAGGAAATGTCAAAAAAACTGAAGAAAAACCCTCATTATCTCCCGCCCCATGGAGTAGAAAGACTGAAACCACTCCACTACGTGTTGTATAAAATTGCAGCGTGTGCAATAAAGATGTGCAAGTCTTAATGACTGTCTGTTTACTGGACCCTCAAAAACGAGAGCTTGGAGACGCTTATAAAAATTTTCGCACAAACCCATATGCCTACTGGCCGATATTCCAAAGCTTTCTTAAGGTGGGACTAAAAGAAATATAGGATTATACCGATTCTTGTGGCCTGAAAACCCACATATCCTCAAAGCCGTGAAAACTTTCGTTTCAAATCAGTATTATTTGGGCAAAACCCTCCCATTCTTACTAGAAACACTCTAAATAAACCCTTTGAAGAAAACTAAAGCCCTTCAAAAAAAACTTAAAGAAAAGTTTTTATGTGGACAAATCTTCAAGGTAGTAATAAAGAGGGGATTTAAATCCTTTTCAGAGAAAACTAACAAAGGGGATAAGGAAGCAAAATCCCGTAAGGATTTGGGAAAACTAAATTTAAGCAATTTAAGGGGGCTTATCAAAAAAGTTTTCCCCAAACTGAAATTCCTATTGCAAACCCAAAAGCTGGGGGCTTTAATTGGGAAAAACGGAAGATACTTTGAGTCCAAAAAATAAACAATAAATCATGCAGTAATTACTAAAAGTAGTTTACTGTCAGAGGTATCACAAGTTTTTTCCTTAGGGCTCGTTCCCCACCAATTACCATAAAGGGGAAAATGCTTATGCAAGTGCGGAAACTAAAATTTGGGTGGAAGAACTTGCCTCAGAAAGGGTCAAGCATGGGGGAAAAATTTCCGGGAGTTTAAACAACTTTATCAATTAAATTTCCAGACAAATATCAAGGGGAAAAAAAATACAATTACATTGTTCTGTGATGCGCACCCGAGGTTTTGGCGCTGTAGCTTTAAAAATAATGTGAAAGGGAAAACACTAATTTCTTCAAGGCCAGGGTAGCAACCTTGAAAGGGCAGAACATACTATAATTGGAACTGACAGCACTTTTTAGGTACAAAATTAGGCTTCTATCTCAAAAAGTACTTTATCATCTCACTATTGAGAAAACGTGATTGGAGTTTTAAGAAGCAGTTCTCCCTGTTAAGAAAAAATAAGAATAAGTTGGCATGTACAGAACAAGTAGTGGGAAATAAAAGAGATGCAGAGAGATTTTCTCTTTCTCTACATCTCTACCCAAAAGAATCCACGACATGTTGTTTACATGGTGTCCCACCAAAAAATTTGTGGGAAAAAAATTTGGCTCCATGGGCCAAACTGGGTCTTAAGAAAATAAGGGGCCCCAGAAAAAGCCACATTATCCAGAAGAACAGTCTGCTTGAACACAGCAAAATAAGTTGTGTAAATACTGCAGACACGCAGGGAAAAAGTCATTTATGGATCTAAATACCCATCTTGGGAAACTCTTAAGTTACAAACCTTGTCTTTAAAATTTATTTTAAAAAAATAAAAATGATTATAATACTTGAAACCCTTTTAAAAACTGGTGAAACAATACAGAAAAATGTTTCCTACAGAATATAAATTCGGAAACCAAGATAAAAACCCCCCAAAAAACCTTTTATGTTTTTAATTTTTTGGACTTTACCCGACCAAAAAGATTATAAGATGTCGAGAAAAATTCATAAATCTTCCCTACCTAAAAGCCATACATCCAAATTGATCCCCAAATCATTGGCTAACAAAACATTGTGAAAAAAAGCCCCCGAACGTGTTACATGGGGGTAGCTGCACCTTTTTAAAATTTCGACAATTTACGGGTACCTAAGGTCGACAAAGGGGGAAAAAACAAAAAAAGGGATGTATTACTTGCTCACTACGTATGCGAAATATGTCAGATCCCGGGGCCACCTCCTACTCCGAAAAGAGTTTGTAATCACTCCCTTTTAGGTACAGGTGAAAAAGCCCGGACCAATAATTTTAACCAAAACAGTTGACAAAGTTCCCCCTCAAGGTGTACATCAGTTTTTTTCACTTGTGCTACGATTAGAGCAGTACATCTAGAAGTAGCCCCGGGCATTCTGCTGAAACCTTTTATCAAAATTTTCAAAGGTTTTCACCAAAAGGGGGGTCCCCATGTGATTTTAATAAAGCAAAGAACTTTTTTTCTGGTGCGCTTTTTACAACAAGACTTTGATCAACCATTAGTACAACAGATGCTAATCAAAAGCAGTTGTCGTTGGATAATTCCTCCTAAATTTCCATCACGGTGGTTTTTTTGAAAGGTGGCATTTTAAAAAATTGTTTTTAAGGGAAACTTTCTCATCAAAGAAAACGAATTAGAAAAATTCCCAACAGTTTTGCTGAAATAGAAAATAGAGCCAACCAGACCTCAATTACGTTAACCCCATGATCGGGCAAATTTTGAAGGTTAAGTCCATCTCATTTACTCCCTGGCAGAAGCTGAACCGTTCCCCCAAAAGATAAGGAAACATGAGGACCTTCTTATTTCGAACCCGACAACTCAGACGTAAATTCAAACACCTTAAAAAGTGATTGAAAAATTGGGGGAAAATTTGGAAAAGAAGCATCTCACCTCATTTAAGAAACTTTTAGGGCTGGTGTTCCGAAAAAACATAAATCCTTAAGACCTGGGGACTAGTATTTCACAATGATGGGCCGGGGGTCCCAATGGCCACTTGGAAAAATTGTGACCATATATCCTGATGCAAATGGAATCATCAGGAAGTTTTGTTTAACAGAGATGTAGTGAATAAGCGGACAAAAAATAAACTGTGCCGTTTAAAATTTCACAGTGTTGAAAACAAAATTTTGAGTCTCCAGAAACCCACAGACTAAAGCTGTTAGAAAAGAACAGCAGTGGTGGGAGTTTGGAAAATCAAAATTTAAGAAAGGGGAGAATAGTTCACCCGCAGCGAACCTCCCCCGCCCCCAGTGTGGAGAAATTTTCTCCGGAGGGGGTATCAGCCCCCTTCAGCCCCTTTTACCTGGGGGGCCCACCCTCTCAGAAGGGACAAAACTTTTTTTATCTACAGCGAGTAAAAATAGAATGCAGTACAATATGCGACGGTCAACGACCGCTGCTCCTTGCAGTCCGTGTTGCAAAGTTATTTAAAAAAGACATTCACTCTTACCTTTGCAAGACAATTTAAGGGGGAAAAACCCGCTTCCCCTTTTTTACCCTAGTAAAATGTGGACATTGTTTTCTATGCTTTAAACAGCAAGATTTAAACATTTGCTTTTCTTTATCAGGGAAAAGGGGAAGGAAGCAAAAGTACTAGGGCAGCTTTTCCTTGTGCTAGGGGGGTAAGGCTGGGGGGTGGGTTTGGGGTTTCTGTTACTTTTGACTTCTGAAGTGACAAAGACCCAAAACCAACAAAGAAGATCTGTGCGTTTAGTGTAACAAAGTGTCTCATAAAAAAAACAAAAAACTTAAGAGAATGTGATCAGCTTTTTTATGAAAATTGTGAACAATAAAGACAAAATTTTTTGGGAACTGACCCTGTGCTATTCCAGCTTGAAATTGGACACCAAGACCTTCAGCTTCTATGAAGTCACCGAAATCTGTCAAGGTGTGAGAAAACCATAGCTCAAGCTACAAAAGCAAGGGAGGGTTTTCGAATTTCTTGTAGTACGGAGGATGCACATTCTTGAGTCGAAAGGTTTGTAAAACAACCTATAGCGGGAGTTGGTGCGGGGGCTTTTGGTCCACCAAGTAAGTTTGTCAGCCATCAGTAATGAAATTTGACAAAACACCCCCTGGGGTAAATTTTTAAAACTTTCAAATTTAAATCTTTACAGCCCCTTAGAGATTATTCGCAGCTTCTCAAGCCCGTCGCAGGGGGGTTGGCAGGGGGGATGAGTTTCTTTCTTTTTTGTACAAACTCTTCAAGCTTTCTGGGAAAGCCATTTTTCAACAAAAGGTGACCCCTTAATTTAAACAAAAAAAGTAAAAATTTTTTCAGTTGTTTTAAGCAGTAAGTGTAAGGAAGGCCCGAGTGTGTGTTTTAGCACGGCGGTTCCAAAGCAGCCTCTCCCTCACTTACCCCTTTAGGTCGTGCCGTAGATCTACGGGTTTACGTTGAGGGTCCAAAATGTACTCTACACAAGAGCTCAGCTCATTTTGTAAGCGCGAGGGGTAAAATTTTGGGGCCCTTTAAATTTTAGAGAATACATCATGTGGTATGTGTGAAAAATAAAAAAAAATCCCGCGCACATAGTGCAAAATGAGGAAAAAAAAAACTGGACTGTAAATTTTTTAATTAAAAAAAGTGACTTTTCGTGTTTTCTCGTATTTTTTTATAGTTTATTTCGTTTCTTTTGGGCCATTTGATAGAATGGAAGAAATATTACAGAAATAGATTAATTTTGATTGGTTTTAGTACTGGAAATGGTTGAAACTGAGTCAAAGTAGGGAAATGTTAAATTTTTGCCGATGTTCAAAAGTAAACAAAGACCTCACTGTCTAAAAAACGCCTTTCGGGGGACTAAATATGTTTACAAATGTTTCGAATATTTTAAATTT
>NC_069402.1:112891851-112995886 GCF_026875155.1 Cherax quadricarinatus
CTGGTTGCCATTAACACTTGTTTCTTTCCGGGTGCCCCACCACCTCCTCCTGATGCTTCTCCATGACCTTGCATACTATACACGTTTAGCGATGCAGGTCTGTAGTTTAGTGCCTCATGTCTGTCTCCCTTTTTAAAAATTGGGACCATTTGCCATTTTCTATACCTCGGGGAGTTGCCCAGTTTCAAATGATGTGTTGAAGATCTTTGTTAATGGCTCACACAATATCTCTGCTCCCTTTTTAAAGGACCCATGGAGAGATGTTGTCTGGTCCCACGCCTTTGAGGTGTCAAGTTTCGCATAGCAGCTTCTTCACCTCCTCCTTGGTTATATGTACCTCATCCAGCACTTGCTGGTGTGCCCCCCTGTTCTGATTTCCGGAGTCCTACTGGTTTCCACTGTAAATACCTCTTTAAATCTTGTGTTGAGCTCCTGACATACCTCTTGGTCGTTTCTTGTGAATTCCCCATCACCCTTCCTCAGTCTGATTACCTCGTCCCTTGACTGTTGTTTTCCTCCTGATTGTGGCTGTACAAACAGCTTCGGGTCAGTCTTTACTTTTGATGCTATGTCATTTTCAAAATTGCCTCTGAGCCTCCCTTCTTATCTTGCATATTCGTTTCTGGCTCTTGGGCTGATTTCTTTATTTTTCTGAGTTCTCTGTCTTCTGTACCTTTTCCATTCTCTAGTACACCTAGTTTTTGCCTCCCTACCCCTTTGGGTGAACCAAGGACCGTTCTGTTCTTCCCATTATTTCTGTTTCCCTTGGGAGCAAACCTCTCCTCTACCTCCTTGCATTTTGTTGCCACATAGTCCATCATTTCTTGTACTGGTTTTCCTGTCAGTTCCCTCTCCCACTGAATGTCTTGAAGGAAGTTCCTCATGCCTGAGTAGTTCCCCCTTTTGTAGTTTCTTTTTTCCCAGCCTATTCCAGCTACTCTCTCCACTTGGAGCTCAACTATGTAGTCGAAGCACAGAACCACATGATTACTAGCTCCCAGGGGCCTTTCATACATGATACCCTCGATGTCCGAACTACTCAAGGTGAATACAAGGTCCAGCCTTGCTGGTTCATCCTCTCCTCTCTCTCTGGTAGTGTCTCTAACATGTTGATGCATGAGGTTTCCAGTACCACATCCATCATCTTGGCTCTCCATGTTTCGGGACCCCCATGGGGCTCCAGGTTTTCCCAGTCAATCTCCTTGTGATTGAAATCACCCATAACTAGTAACTTTGCTCCCCCCCCATGTGTGCTCTCCTGGCCACCTCGGCTAGTGTGTTGATCATTGCTCTGTTGCTCTCATCGTATTCTTCTCTTGGCCTCCTGCAGTTGTGTGGTGGGTTGTACATTACTGCAATTATCACCTTATGTCCCTCAGACTGGATTGTTCCTACTAAGTACAAAACAAATTCTGGCCACAAAATAGAGCGAAACACCAACGTCAAAGACCTGGGAGTGATTATGTCGGAGGATCTCACCTTCAAGGACCATAACATTGTATCAATCGCATCTTTCTAGAAAAATGACAGGATGGATAATTTAGAACTTCAAAACTAGGGAGGCCAAGCCCCTGATGACACTCTTCAGGTCACTTGTTCTATCTAGGCTGGAATATTGCTGCACTCTAACAGCACCTTTCAAGGCAGGTGAAATTGCCGACCTAGAAAATGTACAGAGAACTTTCACGGGGCGCATAACGGAAAATAAAACCCTCAATTACTGGAGCGCTTGAGGTTTCTAAACCTGTATTCCCTGGAATGCAGGGGGGAGAGATCATGATTATATACACCTGGAAAATCCTAGAGGGACTAGTACCGAACTTGCACACGAAAATCCTCCCCTACGAAAGCAAAAGACTTGGCAACGATGCACCATCCCCCAATGAAAAGCAGGGGTGTCACTAGCACGTTTAAAAGACCATTACAATAAATGTCAGGGGCCCAAAACTGTTCAACTGCCTCCCAGCACACATAAGGGGGATTACCAACAGACCCCTGGCAGTCTTCAAGCTGGCACTGGACAAGCACCTAAAGTCAGTTCCTGATCAGCCGGGCTGTGGCTCGTACGTTGGTTTGCGTGCAGCCAGCAGCAACAGCCTGGTTGATCAGGGGCTGATCCACCAGGAGGCCTGGTCACAGACCGGGCCGCGGGGGCGTTGACCCCCGGAACTCTCTCCAGGTAAACTCCAGGTCTCCAGGTAAGTAGTCCCTTTCACCCGTGCCATCCATTCCTCCCATTTCTCAAAACCCCGCTGGTTTTTAATGAGCAGTGCAACTCCTCCTCCCCCTCTCCTCCCTCTGTCTTTCCTGAGGATTTGATATCCAGATGGAAAGATTGAATCTGTTATTATTCTGGTGAGTTTTGTTTCTGTGAGTGCTATTATGTCTGGGGATGTCTCCTTCATTCTTTCGTGCCACTCCTCATACTTGTTTGTTATTCCATCTGCATTTGTATACCACACCTTCAACTTCTTTTTCTAAGACTGTGGTCTGGGAGGTATATTGGGGTTGGGGAAGTGGAGACCTGGTAAGGAACTATGGTTGTTGCTGTGGGGTGGAGTTTGTAATGTAGTGGGTGGGACATTGGATGTGGCATGGGTGTTTTGATTTAGAGTGTTTGGTTGCACTGGGGTTGCCCTGGTTGGGAGGCTTCTATAGGAAGTTGTGAGGGAGGCTGTATCTGATCTTCTTCCTGGGTCTGGGGTCTCCTGTCTGTCTTCTCCATCCCCCCTCTTTCCTCCTTTCGCCTTTGACCATCTCTCTCAGTTTCTGCCTTTCTTCTTGTGTTCTGTCGCGGTCGAGTTTCACCTTCCTGTATGCCGGCATGTCCCTTAATCGTGCTTTCTCCTGCAGGATCCTGGTCCGAGTCGCTTCTGCCCGAAGGTCACTTTCACTGGCCGGGGTTTTTTTTTTAACAACCCCCCCATTCTCCGAAAATTTTCCAGCTGGGTCATGTCGTCTTCTCCTAATTGCTTTTTTTTCCCTTGTTTTCTTGCTTCATATGTTTCCACTTCAACTTCCTGGAGCCCATACACAAAGACTGGCCTCACACTTTCATTCTCCCACTGCATATCCCTGTGTATCCCCTCATTTAATTTGGTTTCCTCCACTGCAGCTTTCCCTTTCTTCAGTTTCACTGGCTAATGTACTTGGGCTCAGTGGCCTGTCATTTTCCCTTCTCGGCTTTCCTTGGGCTCTGTTGTTGTCTGTTAGGGCCTCCACATAAAGCTTAGCTCTTTCATTTACTACAGTCTCCTCTGACGGGAGCTTCTCCATGCAGTTGTGTGTGTGTGTGTGTGTGTACCCCCTTATTTGTACTCACCTATTTGTGGTTGCAGGGTCGAGTCCTAGCTCCTGGCCCCGCCTCTTCACCGGTTGCTACTAGGCCCTCTCCTTCCCGCTCCATGAGCTTTATCAATCTCGTCTTAAAACTGTGTATGGTTCCTGCCTCCACTACGTCATTTTCTAGGCTATTCCACTGCCTTACAACTCTATGACTGAAGAAATACTTCCTATATCTCTCTGACTCTTTTTGTGTCTTCAACTTCCAATTGTGGGCCTCTTGTTTCTGTGTCCCCTCCCTGGAACTTTCCTGTCCTTGTCCACCTTGTTTTATTCCATGCAGTATTTTATATGTCGTTACATGTCTCCCCTGACCCTCCTGTCCTCCAGTGTCGTCGGGCCGATTTCCCTTAATCTTTCTTCATAGGACATTCCCCTTAGCTCGGAACTAACCTTGTTGCAAACCTTTGTACTTTCTCTAGTTTCTTGACGTGCTTTATCAGGGGGGTTCCAAACAGGTGCCTGCATACTCCAGTATGGGCCTAAATTTTACACGGTGTACAGTGTCTTGAATGATTCCTTACTAAGGTATCGGAATGCTGTTCTCAGGTTTGCCAGGCGCCCATATGCTGCAGCAGTTATCTGATTGATGTGTCTTCCGGAGACATGCTCGGTGTTATACTCACCCCAAGATCTTTCTCCTTGAGTGAGGTTTGCAGTCTTTGGCCACCTAGCCTATACTCTGTCTGTGGTCTTCTGTGCCCTTTCCCCCATCTTCATGACTTTGCATTTGGCAGGATTAAATTCGAAAAGCCATTTGCTGGACCAGGTGTCCAGTCTGTCAGGTCTCTTTGAAGTCCGCCGGTCCTCATCAGATTTAATTCTCCTCATTAACTTCACATCATCTGCAAACAGGGACACTTCTGAGTCTAACCCTTCCGTCATGTCGTTCACATATACCAAAAATAGCACGGGTCCTAGGACCAACCCCTGTGGGACCCCGCTCGTCACAGGTGCCCACTGTGATACATCATTACGTACCATGACTCTTTGTTGCCTCCCTGTCGGGGTATTCTCTGATCCAATTGCAGTCCCCTTCCTGTTATATGCGCCTGATGCTCTAGCTTCTGCACTAATCTCTTGTGAGGAACTGTGTCAAAGGCCTTCTTGCAGTCCAAGAAGATCCCAATCAACCCCACCCTCTCTCTCTTGTCTTACTTCTGTTATTTTATCATAAAACTCCAGAAGGTTTGTGACACGGGATTTGCCTTCCGTGAATCCATGCTGGTTGGCATTTATACTCCTGTTCGTTCCAGGTGCTCCACCACTTCCCTCCTGATAATCTTCTCCATAATTTTGCATACTATACACGTCAATGACACAGGTCTTTAGTTTAGGGGCCTCTTTTCTGTCTCTTTTTTGAAAATGGGAACTACATTTGCCGTCTTCCATACCTCAGGTAGTTTTCCCAGTTTCCAGGGATGTGTTGAAGATTGTGGGTAAATGTATGCAAACATATCTGCTCCCTCTCTAAGGACCCACGGAGAGATGTTGTCCGGTCCCCTTGCTTTGAGGTATCGATGTCCCTTAGCAGTTTCTTTACCCCTCCTCATCTGTATGTATGTCGTCCAACACTTGTTGGTGTATTCCTTGTTGGTTTTCCCCATCTGGTCTGCCCCCAGAGTCCTTCCCGTCTCTACTGTAAAAAACTTCCTTAAATCTCGTGTTGAGCTCCTCACATACCTCTTATCGTTTCTTGTGAGTTTCCACCTTCTTTCCCCAGCCTTATCACCTGGTCCTTGACTGTTGTCTTCCTCCTAATGTGGCTATTACAGCAGTTTCGGGTCAGATTTGACTTTCGATGCTATGTCGTTTTCATACTGTCGTGGGCCTCCCTCCTTATCTGCACATACTCGTTTCTGGCTCTTCTACAATCTCCTTGTTTCCTGGGTCCTATGCCTCCTGTACCTTTTCCATTCTCTGTTGCACTTAGTTTTTGCCTCCCTACACCTTCGGGTAAACCAAGGACTCGTTTTGGTCTTCCTATTATTTCTGTTTCCTTGGGAACAAAACTTTCCTCTGCCTCCTTGCACTTTGTTGCCACATATTCCATATCTCGTTTACTGATTTTCCTACCATTTCTCTGTCCCACTGAACCTCCTGCAGGAAGTTTCTCATCCCTTTGTGTAGTCCCCCCTTTTATAGTTTGGCCTGCCCCCTTCAGTTCCTGTTCCCTTCTCCACTTGTAACTCTACTATAAGTCAAAACTCAGAACCACATGATCGCTAGCTCCAAGGGGGCCCTCTCGTAAGTGATTCTCAATGTCTAAAACTGCTCAGGGTGAACACAAGTCCAGTCTTGCTGGCTCATCCTCCTCCCCTCTCTGGTTGTGTCCCTGACATGTTGATGCATGAGGTTTTCAAGTTTCACATCCATCATCTTGGCTCTCCATGTTTCGGGACCCCATGTGGCTCCAGGTTTTCCCAGTCGATCTCCCTGTGGTTGAAATGCCCATTACCAGAAAACTTTGCTCTGCTCGAGTGAGCTCTTCTTGCCACCTCAGCCAGTGTGTCCACCATCACCCTGTTGTTTTCTTCGTACTCCTCTCTTGGCCTCCTGCAGTTCTGTGGTGGGTTTACATCACTCCAATGATACTTTATGTTCTCCGGACTGAATTGTACCTACAATGTAGTCTCTTTCTCCAATCATGTCCATGCCTTCCATTTCCTCAAATCCCCATTGGTGTTTTATGAGCAGTGCAACCCCTCCTCCCCTTTTACTCCTTCTATCTTTCCTCAGGATCTGATATCCTGTTGGGAAGATTGTGTCTGTTATTGTCTCAGCGAGTTTGTTTCTGTGACAGCTTTGATGTCTGGGGATTTTTCACTGATTCTTTCATTCCACTCCTCATGTTTATTCGTTATTCCATCCGCGTGTTTTGTACCAAACCTTTAGTTTCTTTTTATCATTGTGGTCATGCAAGTATATTGGGGTTGGGGGAGCGAGAGCCTTCGTGGGGGCCTATATGGGGCTGTGGTGGTAGGTGGGGTTTTTGTTGATGGGGGTGGGGTCAGAATCCCCATAAGGGACAGTGTTGGGGTGAGGTTTGTGATATGGGGGTTGGTGGCAGAGGGAACAGTGAGTGGGTTGTAGTATAGGTTGCTCAGTTGCGTTGGGAATGTCGCGGGTGGAGCTTTGTGTGTGTGGGGAGTGCATGTGTGTTTGACTCAAAAAATCAATATTTGCACCAATAACTCTTTTACAGTTGTGACCGGGTGTGGAAGTGTAAATTGCTCATTACTCTATAATTTTTTCAGGGATTGTGCCATGTATAAACGTAAGTAACCATTCTTACGGGATTCATCACCTTTGTAACTTGTGAATTCATTACCTTTGTACCTAGTTCAGCTATCAAAACTTTGGGGGCCCAGTCCCTGGACCCATTACATACCTATGTAATTGTAAATACCTTTGTTTACTTGTCATGATTGTGACCGAAACCTACGTGGAGTTCATTACCTTTGTAAATGTGAGTTCATTACCTCTGTAACTTTCTCAGCTATCAAAACTTTGGAGTCCAGTCCCTAGACCAATTTTATACCTCTGTAATCTTTTGACTACCGCCCACAGGATGGGTATGGGGTGCATAATAAACATATTAAACTAACACTCACGCAACTCTACCCCAGTATTCATAATTTCAATCTACCTGTATCTTGACCAACTCCCCCACCACCCACACCTTCCCTCATCACCTCCCTCTTAATGAAGACTCATTTGACCCTCTGCTTTAATATCCATCAAACCCAAGCCCCCGATGCACAGGTAAACATTACCACATCCCTTTTAAGCCAATCACAGCCTGAACCCACAAGAATTTAAAAAACCCTTCTATGTATGTTCGCAATTGCCGTCCTAGTTAAAGGGAACACCGCTGCCATGTGCCATACCTTATTATGCAATAAGACGTGAATAACAATGGCACGCTGCACAAGGGTCAAATGATAAGGTTGCAATGCTCCCAAGCGACCCAGAATCCTGTCTACCAACCTATCCGAGTTTTCCAACAATGCAACATCCAGATCATCTGCATAGATAAGACCACAAATTTTTAACGAAGTCACCCACCTCGTCACGACTGCACTACCCCACTCAACCCTCCCCACCCAAGCTCCTAACCCAATGACCATTGACTTTTCTGAATTCACTCTCATACCAGTTGCACCTGCAAACATGTTGACTACCCCATCTAAGGCGTCCTTTGACATCCCTTCCCCAACCGAACAGTAGTATCATCTACATACCCTATTAGAGCTGGCCAAACCCTCCCAACTCCACTCCCTTCTCCCTCACTAATGCACATTTGCTGCTCCACCATTCTATAAAAGGGGTCCTGTATGCACACAAACAATAGCTGTGATATATGGACACCCCTGTCGAAGTCCCCCCACTCATTACAATCCTCCCCCAATCTTCCATTAATCTGTACCCTCGCCATTGCCCCACGATATAACGCATCTACCCATCCCACTATTTCTTCCCCAAAACCCTGTGCCCTAAGGATAGCTCTCAATGCTTCTTGCTCCACTCTGTCATAAGCTCATTGCCAGTCTAGTGCAACCAAGCCCCCATTCCTCACTTCCACGAAATCCCGTAGTAACCCATGTCCCTCTACTATAGACCTCCCTGGAAACCCAAACTGTGTTTTTGATATGACCCGCCCTACTACGCACTTAAACCTATTTCCTAAAATCTTAGCAAACAACTTATAATCCGCACATAACAATGATATTGCCCGGTAGTCCCTAAGTGTATGCTGCCCCTTGCCCTTCGGTACCAAGACTACTACAGCCGTTGCCTGCTTTTCTCCCAACTTGCCCCTCTCCTTCATCAAATTTAATAACCTTACCAAAAACTCCCTCAATAGCTCCCAATGCTGTTGATAGAACTCTGCCGGTAGTCCATCAATTCCCGGCGCTTTGCCCTTTTACATTTCACTTAAAGCCCTCCATATTTCCTCCTCAGTTATTTCCCCACCCAGTGCTTCCACATTACTGTTTCCCAACCGACATATCACACTCCCACACACCTGTTCTAAATCCCCAGCTCCTACCCCTTCCCCTTGCCAATACTGCTCATACCACTTATCCGCAAATGTCCCCATACCATCTGTAGTTTGTATAACCTGACCCACCCTATACCCACCCACCGACTCACGACCTTCAACCATGGAATAGCCATTGCCTGCTGTCGTTGTTTTTGCCTATGCAATACACACGACAATGGCCTATCGCCCCATAACACCTCATCCACCCTCGCCATTACCCTCACCGCTTGGAACCTCTCGTCCTGGATTTCGTGCAACCTTCCCTTAAGTGCCAATATGTCATCCATAGGATAAATACCTTCCACCGTCCCACTTGCATAACAACCCCTTAACCTGTCCTCCAAATAGTTGGCCACACCATATTTTAAAGAATTAATTCATTTCCCTTCTCTCACATAATATTGCCTAATCTGTTCTTTAGCCACACCATCCCACCACGTTACCACATCCTCCACCCCTTGTACCTCCTCACTTAACCCCTCTCACAGTGTTGTAAATCCCTCCAACCCCTCCTCATCTCCTAACACACTTGTATTTAACTTCCACTAACCCCTAGAGATACCCACAAGTGACTCCCATCCCACCTCTGCCACGACCGCCCTATGATCCGAATAAGCTGCCTCTATTGTGAGGAAAAACTTTATCAAGACCCCTTGAGAAATGTACAACCTATCTAACCTAGCCACGTAATCCCTCATTACGAAATTGTGCTCCACCTCCCACACTCCCCCTCCAACTGCGTCCCTCAACTGAATATTCCTCAAGAGGTCTCGTAAGGCCGCCGACATATGCCCCACCCCTTTTGGTTCCACATCAGCTCTCCTAATAACACAGTTCCAGTCCCCACCAACGATGGCCACTGCATGTAAACCACATAAGAAAACTAGGCCATCACATACAAATTCCTGCTTTACTTTCATATCACTCTCAGCTGGTGCATACACACATACAAAGGTTACCCTCTGCCCCATCCACCACCCATTCACATGCAACACCCTTTTCCCCTCACCTCGTATCAACACAAATGGGCTTGCCTCCCTGATCAATATACCCACACCACCTTTCAGACGTGCAGATGGCAGAGTCATGATCTGAAACCCTGCCACCTCCAGCACTTTCCCCTCCCTGAAATTATGCTCCTGTAGAAACACTACCATACCCCGGTTGGGATTGAACCCACGGTCAGAGAGTCTCAAAACTCCAGCCCGTCACGTTAGCCACTAGACCAGCTAGCCACAATAAGATTCGTCCAACTAGGTATATTTCTACACCATAGGAAGGTTAGCACAGGCACCACTGTGACCACAAATGCAAGTTTTTACAGACGAATCTCCAGCTACCTTCCTATGGTGTAGAAATATACCTAGTTGGACGAATCTTATTGTGGCTAGCTGGTCTAGTGGCTAACGTGATGGGCTGGAGTTTTGAGACTCTCTGGCCGCGGGTTCAATCCCGGCCGGGGTATGGTTTGTTTACAATCGTGTCATTACGATTTCGTGAGTCATGTTGACGGCAGTGAAGGGACTTGAGCAAGAGTTCGTCACGGCCACGCTAGCTGGAGATTCGTCTGTAAAAACTTGCATTTGTGGTCACAGTGGTGCCTGTGTTTACCTTCCTATGGTGTAGAAATATACCTAGTTGGACGAATCTTATTGTGGCTAGCTGGTCTAGTGGCTAACGCGATGGGCTGGAGTTTTGAGACTCTCTGACCGCGGGTTCAATCCCAGCCGGGGTATGGTTGGTTTGCAATCGTGTCATTACGATTTTGTGAGTCATAGAAACACTACATCCACTCTATATTTACACAGAAGCATACGAAAACATTCCATCTTCACACTATTACACAGTCCATTCACATTCACAGTCATACACCTAAGGCCTTCTTATAATTTCCACCATTTCCTCCTCTCCTCCTTCTTCCCAGGGCCTCTTGCCCCAGGGCCAACACATGATTCCACACCATCCACCCTGCCCCCCTTCTTTCGATGCCTCTTATCCTCTCTACCTCGACAATATGCTTCCTTCCTCCCAGACCTCTGCAACAGCATCAGGACATCGTCTGAGTCTGGCGCCGCCGCTCTCTTTCTCGTGATGCCCTCCCTGCCATTTGTCTTCCGGGCGTCCTCACGTAGACCCAACCTCCCCCATCTCCGTTACACAAAAACAGGGCGCATCTCATGTTTACTGCTTCCGTCACCCCTTGGTTTTTTATTGACCATTCCTCCACAGGCAATCCCGTCCTCTCCACTCAGGAACAACATCCCCAGCGGCGGCGTCAATGCCTAAACATTTCCTAAGCTCTTCCCGAGTGCCTTTACCCCTCCTCACTTCATTCTGCACTCTTCCCCTCCCTTGTAACAGTTCTATTTATGTCAAGCTTGCCTAAACCGCCATCTCCTCTATGGGATCCTCTGCACTTCACTCCGCAGCTTCCACACGGAACGGTCTTCACCATCTGTGCAGGTGCCCCCCTCAGCTTCACACACGCTGGGGCCTATGGTCTTTGCCCCACATAATATCTTTATTTCTACAAGTACTGTCAAGGATACAGTCCCAGTGGGGCAACAATGAATACTATATATAGAAAGCCCCCTTGTTTGACCGCATGTTGGGGGGAATTTGGTCAGTGTCCAGGAAAGCGACCCCACACCCGACTAACACCCAGGTACCCCTTTTACTATGAGGCAAGCAAAGGTGGAAAGAAAAAACCCCCAAGTTTTACTCGGCTGGGGGAAGAACCCCGGGCCCGCCATGTGAACAAGAGCGTTTGCCCCCAGGCCCCAGAACGCAGGGCTCTCGTCAGGCGTACGAACCATAACTTCATCCTGAAGTCCTCCAACACGATGTAAGATGGTAGGGGGGTCTCGATCATCTTCAGGGAAAAGGTTCCTCCAAAACCCCTGTAAAACACCAGCCGCCCCCTTGCCGTCGTGCCAGATTACTCCCCCAAAGCCCGAAAACACTACGGTCACCTTTCTGCCCCAAATGGGACATTACGAATCTTAACCCCTGTAAAGTGGGAGATACGTCGATTAAACGCACCTTCACAGCTGGATAGCGTCAAGATCACGTCTTGGAAACTTGCACCCCAAAAATATACAGGACGGGGGAATTCATTTGACGAAAATTCTGTATGCCCCCTTCAGGCTACACCATACACCTCCTCATCCTGTATGCCTACTCTCCCTAATGATGGTCGGGGAAAAACACTGGAGATTGGGTGGAAAAACGCCCCCGGCAGCTCAAAGAAAAAGATATTTACCGAGCCCCACACTCAGCGCCATGTTGGTACAAGTTGCTCGCTGAAAACAGCAGAGGGGGGCAGAGACAACCCCACCTACGCAGAGCAGTGAATCAACCAATTAAAATAATAGATACAGCAAAGAGACTAAAAGGCCATGGTAACAAATAGTATCCTCAGGACCACTAAAAAATAATTATGAAAAATAGTTCATATTGAGATTAATAACCTAGGGGGAGACCAAAAAGTATACAAGAGCGCTTATCAATCTGATAAAGAAATCTAAACAACTATATTATGCTTGAAGACTTAAGGAAAAAATGGGGATATAAAACCCATGAAAACCCTCTCACAAATCATGGGCTCTCGAAAACCGGCCAAAACCAAATGAACCTCACATTCAGCTTACTGAGACAGCCAGCATACTAAATGATATCTTCCCTACTATTGGATCAAGACTAGCTGGCGAGGTATACGCCAGGCAAAATCCCAACTACTAACGCTCAGGCAACTGACTGTGTTACTGGAAGTTTTCCGAACTTACTTTATCCAGCTAATCCCCTCAAGGAAGGTTCCTTGATGTTGGTGAGGGGCTTTTGATTTAGGGAATTGGATCTGTGCTCCAGTTCCCCGAATTAAGCCTGAATGCCTTCCACATCCCCCCCCCAGGCGCTGTATAATCCTCTGGGTTTAGCGCTTCCCCCTTGATTATAATAATAATAATATCCAGCTAATCGTACTGAAGTTATAATTACGATCAATTCACTGAAAAGCAAGACAGGAAACCTAACTAATTTGCCACCACTAATGTACATAAAGGCAGCTCTAAGTATAAGTGATGATTTTTTCCTGTTATGTCCTTTCAACGTTTGTCCCATTCATACTCATGTCGCTGGGCAACTGATCAAAGCGCATGCATCAGCGTTCTTATCCTCTCTCTGGAATTCTACAGCTTGTGAAAGCCGGTTACTCACTCAGTTGAACTTGGATGACTGGTTCTGTCGTGGTTTAGATATGGGGTTCATCTGACATAACTGGGAACATACTGTTCCCGTTTCTATTTCGGAGGAACATTTATTTCTTTTCCAATTCTCTTCCAAATATCCTGGAAGCAGGACAATTACAATGGACACTATGGTGGCCCTATAAACTAACAAAAACAACAACACAGTTTTAGTGAGGTGTTGTTTGTCAACAGTGACAGATGGTCTTCCATGCCAACCTTCGTCGAGTGTAGACGTTTCGCTCTCGCCTGAGCATTAGTAACAAATTTTCCGCGTTCTCTCTGGGATACTTATTATTTTTCTATTTTGTCTGTGGCACGTTACAGGAGGGGCACCCGTCCCTGGATTTATTTTAGCCAGGTTCATTTTTTGCCCTCTGCGGATATTTATTTAAGTTTTGGTGGGAAACCAATTACTGAACTCAGGTGAAGTGTGAGCGTTTCGTCTGTTGAAGATTATCAAGATGTTCCACCGAATCTAATCGGGAACTTCTAGTTTCTGTGTCTATTTTACAAAAGGGGCACCAGTTTCTTCTTTTTTTCATGGCTCAGTTTGGGCAATAACTGGT
The DNA here is from genome assembly GCF_026875155.1 of Cherax quadricarinatus. Taxonomy (NCBI): domain Eukaryota; kingdom Metazoa; phylum Arthropoda; class Malacostraca; order Decapoda; family Parastacidae; genus Cherax; species Cherax quadricarinatus. Next base: position 112,905,054 of record NC_069402.1, read on the forward strand.
CTGGGTAACACAGGGAAGCTGGGCGCTGTAAGCTGTCTGTTCGCCCTTACAAACATAACAAACAGTGGGTTGTTGTGCACAACCTGCTGCTGCTGTACCACTGTACTGCTTGCACCACTGTAATGCCTGCTGCACCACGTACGCTGCTGCTGTACCACTGTACTGCTACTGCTGTACCACTGTATCTGCTGCACCACTGTACTGCTGCTGCTGCACACTGTACTGCTGCACCAAATGTACTGCTGCTGCTGTACCACTGTACTGCTGCTGCTGTACCACTGTACTGCTGCTGCTGTACCACTGTACTGCTGCTGCTGTACCACTGTACTGCTGCTGCTGTACCACTGTACTGCTGCACCACTGTATGCTGCTGCTGGCAACACTTATGCTGCACCTTTTTGTACTGCTGTGCTGCACACTTACTGCGCAGCTGCACCACTGTATGCGGAACCACTGTACTGCTTTGCTTTTCCACTTTACTGCTGCTGCTGACCACTGTACTGCTGCTGCTGTACCATGTACGCCGCCCTTTTGCGCTGCGGGCACCATGTACTGCTGAAACACTGTACGGCTGCTGCTGCCCTGACTGCTGTTGCTGTACCACTGTCTGTCTGCTGACACTTACTGCTGCCCCACTTTTACCACGACTGCTGCTGCTGTTGTACACTGTACTGCTGCTGCTGCACACTGTACTGCTGCCATGTACTGCGGCACCACTGTACTGTGCTGCTCCACTGTTTGCTGCTGCTGCCCCAACCGTACTGGCGTTGCTGAAACCACTTACTGCTGCTGCTGTACACTGTACTGCTGTACACTGTACCACTGTACTGCGCTGCTGTTGTACCACTGTACTGCTGCTGCTGCACCACTGTACTGCTGCACCACTGTACTGCTGCACCACTGTACTGCTGCTGCTGCACCACTGTACTGCTGCACCACTGTACTGCTGCTGCTGTACCACTGTACTGCTGCACCACTGTACCACTGTACTGCTGCTGCTGTACCACTGTACTGCTGCACCACTGTACTGCTGCTGCTGTACCACTGTACTGCTGCACCACTGTACTGCTGCTGCTGCACCACTGTACTGCTGCTGCTGTACCACTGTACCGCTGCTGCTGTACCACTGTACTGCTGCTGCTGTACCACTGTAACTGCTGCTGCTGTACCACGTACTGGTGTGTACCACTGTACTGCTGACCACTGTGCTGCTGCTGTACCACTGTATGCTGCACCATGTACTGTGCCACTGTATGCCTGACCACTGTGCTGCTGCTGCTGTACCACTGTACTGCTGCACCACTGTACTGCTGCACCACTGTGCTGCTGCTGCTGCACCACTGTACTGCTGCACCACTGTGCTGCTGCTGCAGCCACTGTACTGCTGCCCCACTGTGCGCTCGTCCACTGTACTGCTGCACCACTGTACTGCTGCCCCACTGTGCTGCTGCTGTACCACTGTACTGCTGCCACTGTACTGCTGCACCACTGTACTGCTGCACCACTGTATGCTGCTGCTGTCCACTGTACTGCTGCACCACTGTACACGTTGCTGCTCCCTGTCCCACTGTACGCGCACCACTGACTGCTGCTGCTGTACCACTGTACTGCTGCCCACTGTACCACTGTACTGCTGCTCCCTGTACCACTGTACTGCTGCACCACTGTACTGCTGTTTGCTGCCACCACTGTACTGCTGCACCACTGTATCTGCTGCTGCACCACTGTATCGCACCACTGTACTGCTGTGCTGTACCACTGTACTGCTGCTGCGTACCACTGTATGCTGACCATGTACTGCTGCTGCTGCACCACGTACTGCTTGCTCTTACCACTGTACTGCTGTGCTGTACCATTGTACTGCTGACATTTGTACTGCTGCTGCTGCCAACCCTGTACTGCTGCTGCTGCACCAACTGTATGCTGCTGCTGTACCACTGTACTGCTGCTGCTGCACCACTGTACTGCTGCTGCTGCACCACTGTACTGCTGCTGCTGCACCACTGTACTGCTGCACCACTGTACTGCTGTCTGCACCACTGTACTGCTGACCTTACTGCTGCACCACTTTTGCTGCTGCGTACCACTGTACTGCTGCACCACTGTACTGCTCACCACCGTGCTCCCTGCTCACCACTGTACTGCTGCCACTTACTGCGCACCTTGTACTGCTGCTGTACCACTGTACTGCTGCTGCTGTACCACTGTACTGCTGCACCACTGTACTGCTGCACCACTGTACTGCTGCACCACTGTGCTGCTGCTGCTGCACCACTGTACTGCTGCACCACTGTACTGCTGCTGTACCACTGTACTGCTGCTGCTGTACCACTGTACTGCTGCACCACTGTACTGCTGCACCACTGTGCTGCTGCTGCTGTACCACTTACTGCTGTACATAATATTACAGCTGCTTATAACCACAGAGGAACATATAATAATATTCAGGTGAGAGTTCAGTAATTTCCTTGTCATCATCTTAGAAGGAACAGCCGCCTCTTGTTTAAAATTTTTGTTACATTTACCTTACCTTTTACCTGGAGGTAAAAATATATCTTTTGCATGTGGGTTCACATCCATCAAGGCTTCTACATGAGTACCAGAATTATCAAGAATAAAGATAACCTTGAATGCAAGGTTCTTGCTCTGCTGGTAAAATTTGACCTTAGGAATAAATTGATATACCTTACCTTTACCTTTGAAGAGTTATGAGAGTTTCACTACTCTCGGAGCCCGACCATGGGTCAGGCTCGTCTGGTGCTTGCTTGGTCAACCAGGCTGTTGCTGCTCGATGCCCGCTATGGAAAATTTTATAGGGTTTACCTACATGTACCTCAACATTATATGCATACAAGTAATCTCATTGGGAGACAACAACCATATTGTTTACTGTAGTCACCCAGTGTAGACATGAGAAAACTTAACCACCCCTGGCCCCTGCAGGTGGTTCCTTCGACCTCACAATCTTTTCCATATCTATCCGAGACCAGTATGAATGGATAGCACCCACAAGTACGGCGCTACTAAATAATTGTGGACTGTATAGATTATATTAGTTTAACTGAACGAAGGGGGGGGTTAGGTTACACATGGATATATCCATCAGGGAAAAACACTTGTACATAATCCCACCACTTACCAGATATTCTCTGGGGGTCACTTGATGTAGCTGGATCACCCATAACCTATCCAATTACAACATAACTAACTGGCCAGTATCAGCCTGCAATAACTAGAAGGGTTACTTAACTGTGGGTGACTGATACTCCTTATTTCCTCCATTCACCATCTCATTTCGATGTCCTGCTACACCAACATGGTTCTTATTCCAGCAGGACGAGGTATTCATTGGTTTGTCCCAGTTTACAAGTCGTGACTCCATAAAAACTTCACTATCCTCGAGACAGGAACCACGAGGTCTAATGTGTTCACTCGGAGCAAGGCGACTTATTTCACTTCACGCATTCCCTTAACTTAGTGTTATTATCACTGATTACATTACAATTCACAAGATGATTTAATGTATCATAATTATTATGCACATTACCTGGAGTTTACCTGGAGAGAGTTCCGGGGGTCAACGCCCCCGCGGCCCGGTCTGTGACCAGGCCTCCTGGTGGATCAGAGCCTGATCAACCAGGCTGTTACTGCTGGCTGCACGCAAACCAACGTACGAGCCACAGCCCGGCTGATCAGGAACCACTTTAGGTTTTTGTCCAGTCCCAGTTTAAAGACTCCCGGGGTCTGTTGGTAATCCCCCTTATTTTGCGGGGAGGCAGTTGAACAGTCCGGGCGTGCCACTTATTGTAGGTTCTTAAGGCTGTGACACCCCTGCTTTTATTGGGGGATGTTGCATCATCTCCCAAAGTCTTTGCTTTGTGTGAGTGTTTTTTTGTGTGCAGTTTGGTACAGCCCCTCTAGGTTTTTCCCAAATGATATAATCAGTATCTCCCCGCCTGCCCTTAGGGGAAAAAGGGTTTGGACCTCAACGCTCCCAGAATTGAAGGTTTTATCTTCCGTAGCACGCCCCTGAAGGTTCTTTTAATTTTCTGGCAGCAATTTCACCTGCCTTGAAAAGGGCTGTTAGTGTGCAGCAATATTCCAGCCCAGATGAACAAGTGACCGAAGAGTGTCATCAGGGGTTTGGGTCCCTTGTTTGAAAGGGCTCAATTTTCCCTCCTGCATTTTTTTAGCCAAGCATCGATACAATGTTTTGGTCCTTTAGGTGAGATCCTCGACAGATCAACCCCCCGGTTTTGACGTTGGTGTTTCCTCTATTTTGTGGCCAAATTTGTTTTGTACTTGATGAAGATTTAAATTTTCCCCGGTTTACCTACTGATAAAAGAAAATTTTCATCGTTTTACTTCACATTGTTTTCTGCAGCCCACTGAAAGATTTGGTTTTTGTCGCCTGGAGCCTTGCAGTTCTGCAATGGAAGACACTGTCAGCAGTTGGGGGTCATTTCAAAGGAAAACAGGTGCTGTGGTGACATCTTGTCTAGTAGATATGAGGATGGGAAAAAAGATGGGGGAGATGTGCCTTGTGGAACAAGCTTTTCACCGTGCTGCCCCCGGGCTTACGCTGTTTTTATACTACCTCTGTGTTTGTTAGTGAGGGAAAAAAAGATCCAAAGATCTGAGACCGAAGTGATGATTAAATCATGGGTATTTTCCTTGGGGACACCCATGGCGTTGCCCAGTCACCACCAGTCCTACAAATTTTTCACTAATTTTACCCCTTTATACGGGGGTCCCTAAATACATTCCTTCAATCTTTTACCGGGAAAAGTTCGACATTCCTATTAAAGAAGTGAGGGGTAATTAATTTAGGCCACCGTGAATGCCAAATTTCCCGTCCCCTGCTTTCCAAGCCTCTTAACTCCAAAACTCCCCTCCCTGATGCCCCCTCTCGACATCTCCCCTTTCCCATCAGGAGGTGCAGAGCTTCCCCGTTGGGTTTTTTTTTAAAATAAATTTAAACAACAGTAATGTTAATCATGTAATTTACATTTAAAAAAAAATACGTATAATTATGGGAATTTATTTTCCACAACCCGCCCCCCAAATCCACATGCCGGGGTTGATATGGCATCTGATAAAGTTATTGCCATTTTCTCTTGAAGGTTTTACACTTTTTTCCACCCGTTTTTTCTGATATCTTTTGGTAACATTTGAATAGTCTGGGCCCTGAAGTTGATACGTGTTCCCTTTTTTCCCCCCATGCACCCCGCTCCTACTGGGTTTATTTTACCTTCCCCCCCATATCTCTCACCCAGTATTTGTTAGGGCAGTGTGCAATTTGGGAACAAGCCTCAAAATATTTAACGGGTATATATAAATGTATCTCTTCTCCTCCGCTTCTATGAGTAAAGATTGAGTTTAAAAAGTAATTTAGGTGCTTTACTGTCTCAATTGAGCCAAAAACAATCTCTCATTTTTTCCCAGCTCTTATTTTTTTTCCGCTTTGAAGGGGCCGTCAGCACGAGCAGTTTCTAAATGAGGGAGCACAGTGATTGAAGAGTTCACCATCGGGATTATTTCTCTTTTTGAAAATTCTTATACCCGCCATCATCTTCCCGGGTGTTGTGATTTTGTCTTGTTTGGCTTTAAAAGAAAAGGGCAGCTGACATAATTATTCCCGGGTTTTTTCGTGTTTTCCCTACTTCTATTTGGTGACCCCTTTGAGTTTTTGAAATAGTGTTTCTTTTGGTTCCTTTCATCCCTGCTGACCAAACCCTTTCAAAGCACGGGTTCTTAGAATAAAAAACCATGGGCTTTTCCCTTGAAAACACCTGAGCATTACTTACAGGAGCAAGGGAAAAAAACCTTTGCTGCCTGAAACTCAGGGGACGTTCACTTGCTGACGATGTAAGTTCTTTTTTAAATTTTATTCCAAAAAACACTTGTTCATAAGATTGAAAACTTTATGTGGCTTGTTGCTGCCCCCAGAAATAATTTTCCCGCAATTCAGCAGGAAAATTTCTTTCTCTGTATATCACTGAAGCACTTTTCAAACCCGAAAATTAAAAACAGCCCGTCCACACTTAGCGACTACCATTTACCGAGCCCCTACATACGACGGCTCTCCCGACCTATTTATACCTAAATAAAGTATTTAGAGCTGATTTTCTCTATTCTGTTTTTTTCAATATCAACACTATACTGTATAAACATTTAAAAATATACCAGAAATGTTATAAATGATGGAAAGGGACATTAAAACAAACAAAAATGGTTGACAGAAACCACTACCATTTAGTTGCCTTTACTTAGCAATGAATTTTTTTTTAAAAAACGTGATTTAGGAACAAGCTCCGTTTTAAACCCTTTTTGGGTCCCGGGCCCCAAAATTTCAAAGGGTGCACCAGTGTTCAAGAATTTTCAAAAAATAATTTTGCTATTTTTTCTTATGAAATGGTAGAGAATCCTTTTCTGAAGGTAATAAAACAAAACGTACGAAATTTGATGGAAAATTGACAAAATTATGCTCTCGCAAATTTTGATGTGTCAGCGATATTTACGCATCGGCGATTTTGCAGACTTTGACTAGCATTTTAGGCCAATTAAATTATTCAAATTGACGAAATTCTTAGCTATTTCACTAGTATTACTCCTGTTCTATCGATTGAGCACAAGAATTCGCCAAGTCAACTGTTTCAACTACAAATTAAAGTGATCTGAAATTGGTAATTTGGCCAATTTAATGAAAAGTTCAAAATTTTCTAATTTCAAAATAGGGTTCAGAATAAACAGTGCAGGCATTCCTGGCGCTAAACTAACATTTCCTCTGTTCATTAGTTACGTTTTCAGGCTTTACTAATGGATTCCATTTTGATTTTTTATTCACATTATGAATTTTTATTCAAATAAAAAAATAGAAGATTTACTGTTATGCAATATTGTAATAATTGTACAAATAATATCAGCACATTTGTGAACATATATTAGATCCACCAGCAGGCGTGTATTAGACATGTGAGGTCATTTGTTTACTCTTGAACATCGGCAAAAATTTAACATTTCCGCTACTTTGAGCTCAGTTTCAAGCCATTTCCAGTACTAAAACCAATCAAAATCTAATCTATTTCTGTAATATGTCTTCCATTCTATCAAATGAGACCAAGAAATCGCAAATACAACTATAAAAAATATACGAGAAAACACTGCAAAGTCACTGTTTTAATAAAAAATTACAGTCTCAGTTTTTTTTCTCTCATTATGCACTATGTGCTGCAGGATTTGTTTTATGTGGTGCACACATACCACATAGATGTATTCTCTCATATCAAGGCCAAAATTTACCACTCGCAGCTTATCAGAATGAGCTGAGCTCTTGATGTAGAGCTACAGTTTGGACCCTCAACGTAAAGCCGTAGATCTACGGCACGGACCCTAAAGGGGTAAGTGAGGAGAGGCTGCATTGGAACCAGCCAGTGCTAAACACACACTCAGGCCTTCCTTATCACATACTGCTTTAAACAACTGTAAAACTTTTTTCCTAATTAAGATGAAATTAAGTGGTGCACCTTTCTGTTGAGAAATGGCATTACCAGCTAAGCTTAAAGAGTTTGTACATAACTTAGAAAGACAACTCATCGCCTGCACAGCCGCCCCTGCAGACGAGGTCTTGAGAAGCTGTCGAAGTCATCTCTCAATGGGCTGTAAAGATTTATAATTTGTAAGATTATAAATTACCCCTAGGGGGTGTTATGTCAGCATATTTCATTCACTGATGGCTGACAAACTTACTTGTGTGGACTCAAAAGTCCGCACCTAACTGCCGACTATAGGTTGATTACAAACTCCTTGCGACTCAAGAACTGTGCAGTCCTCCGTACTACAAGAAATTCGTAACCTACCTTGCTCTTGTAGCTTGAGCTATGGTGTTCTTCACACCTTCGACAGATATCGGTGACTTCATAGAAGCTGAAGTGTCCTTGGATGTCCACATCTTCCATAGTCTAGGAATATGCACACTGGTACACTGTTCCACAAGATTTGTCTTTATTGTTCACAATCTTATCACTAAAGAAGCTGATCACACTTCTCTTAAGTGTTTATTGTGTTTTATGAACACTTTGTTTCACACTAACGCACAGATCGTTCTTTGTTGGTTATCCTGGCGTCATTGTCACTTCAGTAGAGTCAAAAGTAATTCAGAAGACGCCACAGCACCCCACGCCATTACTCCCCTAGCACAAAGGAAAAGCTGACCTAGTACTTTTGCTTCCTTGCCACTTCCTTGATGAAGCAAAGCAGAATGTTTAAATCTTGCTGTTTAAGCATAGACAACAATGTCCACTTTTCTTTACTAGGAAATTAAGTGGAAGCAGGATTTTCTTAAAATTGTCTTGCTAAGGTAAGAGATGAACTGTCTTTTATTAAGCTACACTTTGCAACACAGGACTGCAAGGAGCAGCGGTCGCTTGACCACGTCGAAATACTTGTACTGCATCTTGCATCAAATTACTCGCTGTAGCAGTAAACAAGATATTTGTCCCTTCTGAGAGGGCTGGGCCCCTCGGGGTGAAAGGGTGGGCTGAAGGGGGCTGATACCCCCCTCCTGAAAAATTTCTCCACACTGGGGGGCGGCGGAGGTTGCTGCGGGTGAACTATTCATCACTTAACATTAATTTGATTTTTCTCACTCGCCACCACTGCTGCTCTCTTTTCTGAACAGCTTTATTTCTGTGTGGTTTCGGGAAAGACTCACTAATTTTGTTTTCAACACTGTGTAATTCTAACGGCACTAGTTTATTTATTGTCCGCTTATTCACTACATCTCTGCTTAGAACATCAACTGTCCTGATGATTCCATTTGCATCAGGATATATGGTCACAATTTTTCCAAGTGGCCATTGGGACCTCGGACCATCATTGTCGATAATCACTATGTCACCAGGTCTTAAGGACTTATGATTTTCAGGAACACCAGCTCCATAGAAGTGTTCTCTCAATGAGGTGAGATAGTCTTCTCTCCAAATTTTCTCCCAACGTTCAATCACTTTATTAAGGTGTTTGAATTTACGTCTGAGTTGCTCGGGTTCGAAATAAGAAGGATCCTCTATGATTTCCTTATCATTTATGGGAGGAACAGGTTCGAGCCTTCTGCCATGGAGTAAATGGATGGACTTAACACTTCTAAATTGTCCAGATCATCGGTAACATAAGTTAGAGGTCTGTTGTTGGTTCTATTTTCTATTTCAGTCACAACTGTTCGGAATTCTTCTAAGTCGATTCTTTGATGATGAAGAGTCTTCCTTAAACAACGTTTTAAAATGCCGACTTTCCCTTTCATAAATCCACCGTCCATGGAAATTTAGGAGGAATGTATCAAGCATCGTTGTTGCACTTTTACTTGGTTGATCAAAGATCTTGCTTGTATAAGCAGCACCAGCAAAAAAGTTCTTTGCATTATCTGAAATCATCAGTCGGGACATCCCCTTTGGCTGAAAACCCTTTCTGAATAATTGATAAAGGTTTCAGCAGACATGTCAGTGGGCTACTTCTAGATGTACTGCTCTAATCGTACCCACAAGTGAACAAACTGATGTACACCTTGATGGGAACTTTGTCAACTGTTTTGGTTAAAATTTTATTGGTCCAGCGAAATCTACACCTGTCACCTAAAATGGAGTTGATATGACAAACTCTTTCAGGGGAGTATGGAGGTGGACCTGGATACTGACATACTCGCATATCGTAGTAAACGACAAGTAATACAGTCCCTTATTTGTTTTTTCACACCTTGTCGACCTTGAGGTATCCAGTAAGTTTGTCGTAATATGACAAAGCGTGTCAGCTACCCCACCTTTGTAACACGTTCTGTGGGCGTTTTGCACAATCAGTTTTGTTAGCCAAGGGATTCTGGGGATCAATATTGGATGTATGGCTTCTTTAGGTAGTGAAGAATTAGAATTTTTCCCTCGACATCTTATAATCTTTTCTGAGTCGAGTAAAGTCCTAAAGAATTAATCATGACAGGTTTCTTTGGGATTTTATCTTGTGTTTCCAAAAAATTATATTCTGTAGAGAAAACATCTTTCTGTATTAGTTTCACCCAGTATTTAATAGGTTCAAGATAATTTCATAATCATGTTTTATTTTTTTAAAATGAATTAAAGACAAAGCTGTAACTCTTAAGAAGGTTTACCCAAGATGAGTATTTAGATCCATCAATGACTATTTCCTGTCGTGTCTGCAGTATTTACACAACTATTTTTGCTGTGTTCAAGCAGATTTGTTTCTTCTGGCATAATGTGGCTTTTTGCTGGGGCCCAGTTATTTTCATTAGAGAGCCAGTTTGGTCCATGGAGCCATAATTTTATTATCCACAAATTTCTTGAGTGGGACACCATGTGACAACATGTCAGCTGGATTCTCTTGGGTAGAGATGTAGAGAAAGAGATAATCTCTCTGCATCTCTTTTATTTCCACTACTCTGTTCTGTACATAGACCAACTTATTCTTATTATTTCTTAACCAAACTGGAGAAACTGCTTATTATCAATCCAGATCAGGTTTTCTCAATAGTGAGATGATAAAGTACTTTGTGAGATAGACAGCTAATTTTGTACCTACATAGAGTGCTGTCAGTTCCAATTATAGTACTGTTCTGACCTTCAAGGTTGCTACCCTGGCCTTTGAAGTAATTAGTGTACTTCCTTCATCATTATTCATGTAAGCTACAGCGCCATAACCTCTGGTTGACGCATAAACAGAACACATGTAATTTTGTACTTGTTTCCCTCTTGACCTATTTGTCTGGGAAATTTTAATTTTGATAAAGTTTTTTTAAACTCCCTGGATTTTCATCCAATGCTTGACCCATTTCTAGAGGCAATTTTCTCATCCCACCCAAATTTTTGAGCTTCCATGCATCTTGCATAAGCATTTTACCCTTTATGGTAATTGGTGAGACGAGTCCTAGAGGATCAAAACATTGTGATACCTCTGACAGAAAACTACGTTTAGTAATGTACTGCATGATTTATTGTTTATCTTTTTGAGACTCAAAATATCTTCCTGTGTGTTCCAATTAAGTCCCAGCATTTGGTTGCAATCAGGAATTTCAGTTTTAGGGAAATCTTCTTTGATAAGTTCCCTTAATTGCTCTGAATTAGTATTCCACACCTTAAGGCATATTTGCTTCCTTCATCTCCTTGTTAGCTTCTCTGTATAAGGATTTCAAATCCTCCTCTTTATTCACAGTACCTTGAAGATTGTCCACATAGAAACTTTTCTTTAAGATTTCTTTGAAGGGACTTTCAGATTTCTTCAAATGTGTATTTAGAGTAGCTTCTAGTAAGAATGGAGAGGATGTTGCACCAAATAATACTGATTTGAAACGATAAGTTTCACAGACTTTGAGGATCATGTGGATTTTCAGGCCACAAGAATCGAGTATAATCTCTATCTATTTCTTGTAGTCCTACTCTTAAGAAAGCTTTGGAAATATCGGCCATGTAGGCATATGGGTTTGTGCGAAATTTCATAAGCATGTCTCCAAGCTTCTCAGTTAGTGAGGGTCCAGTCATCAGACAGTCATTAAGACTGCTACATCTTTATTTGCACATGCGCTGCAATGTATACAACACGTAGTGGAGTGGTTTCAGAATCTTTTCTGACTCCATGGTGCGGGAGATAATGAGCGTTTGTCTTCAGCTTATCTTCGACTATTTCCTCAATGAATTTATTGTCCAACTGTTCTTGTATGATATTATCATAGACAGTCCAGTAGCTCTGGATTCTTCCTGGCTAAATGTATTAGTGCTTTCATTTGTCCGAAAGCCATGCGATAATTTCTAGGCAGATTTTGGTGGTTTTAATTTCCATGGACCTAACCCATACTGTCCATCTTTATATTTGACGTGTCCCAATATTGGTTATCAGTCTGCGACTCTTGTGGGCTTGGTTAATTACATCAATACCTATCGCATCTAAATCCCACAACTTATAAACTGGGTTTATTCATTTCTTCCATAATGATAAAATTTTTGCGTGGGACTGATTCAGTGGTTATTCTCGTAACTAGTACATTTTCCACTGAATCAATATCAGCTTCTTTCCCCACTTTAAGAGGGAATGGGACCACATAACATGTGGCCTCCTGCTGTTTTCAGCAAGTGAACATCATGTTTACTTACTGTATTTTGAACAAAAACAGTGATAATAATCACTTCCAATGATTAAATCAATTGGGCTAATGTGTCCGTCTGTATGTCAGGACAGGCTAACTTGACCTTAGCTGCTTTCAGTGCTGCAAAATGTTTTTTTTTAATCCCTGGATCTGCACAGACTTAGCAAACCATTCTACCACAGCTTCTACTGTCTTTTTCCTGTTTTCCCAGACCAACATGATTCTGGCTAGGTCATAGTCTGTTTACCAGAAAATTTTGGAAAAAACCAGCATATCTAACTGTATTTTGGCATAGGTTGTTTTATTCAGTTTCTGCAACACTGTTTTTCTTATGAAGGACTTTTGTGAGCCTTGATCAAATAGTGTTAGCACATTTGGTTTTGTGTAATTTATTAGATAACTCAACTCGAGCTATCGGGGAGAGCAGTTGGGTTTTAAAATTATCTCTCACATTTAATGCTGTTGCTTGTGAAATCCTGATCTGTGGAAGTCTTCTGCTGTTTAGGGAAAAGTATTTGGGGATAATGTTGTATGATTTCATACCCTGGCATTTAAAACACTTCTTCAGTGAGCATTTACCTCCCCCTTTTGGGTTTACCTAAACACTTTATGCACCTTTTCAAACTGATGAACACGTTGTTTACATGCCTCCATTGATGTGGGATTGAATACAAAACTGTCCAAAGTTTCCATCACAAGTACACATTTTGGATTACGTTTATGTATGACAGTCTGTTTACTGTCGTTGTATTCACAGCTTGATAAATGCCTATATGGGATTTCCCATTCTGTGTTTTAGTGGGAGTAGGTATACTCTTTTTATACTGAGTTGAAGGTTTGTTATCCTCTGGATTTGTGGATTCTTCATCTTGTCTCATTGCTTGCATGCATGAAACTATTGTCTGTAAACCATTGCTAATTTCCTCACAAGTGAAATAGCGTTTATTGAACATAATATTTAATCGTTCAATAGTTTGTGGTGACATCTTGTACAATACCACTGATAAACCAATCACATTGCCTTAGGTCATATTTAGCACCTAGAGATCTGAGACTATTGTCTAATGTGATTCTAAATGCCTGTAAGTCTGAAAAACAATGTTTGGGTGGCTTCAAGCTTGATATTAAGACTGCATGTCTAACTCTGGCCTTGTCAGCGTCAAAGTAAAATTTTCTGCTAAGACACGTAAAGGGTATTTGATAATTACCTTTAACCACCCGGAAATGACTTAATCAGTTCATAGGGTTCTCCCTTCACAGGACATTTAAGGTAATTGAACTTAGCAATCTCATCTATGTCAGTTCGTGAATTTACTTTGGATTGAAAACCACTAATGAATTCTTCATAATTATGGGCCTTGGAAAATAGGTAATGACAATGTAGGTAAAACTTGGTAATGGTACACTTGTTGTTGTTACAGGTGTAACAGGGGTTTGACCACTAGTTACAGTAGGCTCTGTGACAGAGCTTTGCGGCAGATAGCCCGTACTCCTGTCCACCTTAATTGTTGATTACTAAATGTATCCAAAGCATTTTTAATTTCATCCTCAGATGGACCTGATTCAAGAAATTTATTTTCATAATGTGTATAGTCTGAATTAATTATTTCCAGACGTTGTGTAAGTAATTCAAATTTGACCTCAAGATCATCAAAATCTATGTTTGTATCTTGAGATTTAAACCTATACAGACTGAAATTAGATTTTCTAATTGTGTAATTTAGTCTGTAAAGATTGAAACTGAGTTTTCAAAAAAGCCATTTTAATGTATACTGAAAATTCTAGCACCACACTTAGAGTGTTTTAAAAAAACACTGTACTGCTATAAACAGCTGAGTTTTTGTTATGCTTAAGTCAGCAATAATCGAGTCTACACTACTGACCTACTAAGCTTAACCTCTGGGTCAATGATCATGAGGGTACAGGTACATGTGGCTGGTGTTTATGGCTTGATTTTCTGTGTCAGCCTGACCACGATGATTAATCGCAAATAACGTTATACACCCTTTATTCACTATACACTATAAATGTCACTGTATAACTGTAAATCACACGTGAATATTACTTACACATATTTAAATGTCACTGTAATATATATTTGAAAGCTTACACTTTATATATAAGTTCCTTTAATATAACAGGTAGTCTATAAGAAACAAACTTATACACAATCTTGTCTCTTATTTCTGTCTATAAACATTATAAACCCCTATGGTATATACACTCAGACAAACTGAACATCACCTGGGTTGTTGTTATCTTAGTCAGCACTTCTTCGAGTTTGGGGGCAGTGGATGCCGGGGGCCATCCCCCGTTTTCTGTTGGGTGAGTCACCCCCTCCCGTTTTCTTTGGGTGAACGCTGGGTGAGTGCCCATTTCTTTTGGCTGCCCATTCTTTTGTGATTGAGTCTGGAGGGACTCATTTTTACTTATTTGAAATTTTAAAACACTAGTTTTACAGCTTTTTTCGAAGGACCCTTGGTCGTAGGGTTTTTTGTACACTGTAAATACAACATATTTGGACCACAGTGTGGCCTTTATCCGGTTCAAGCACGACCAAATTATGTTGAGAAATGGCATTACCAGCTAAGCTTAAAGAGTTTGTACTTAACTTAGAAAGACAACTCATCGCCTGCACAGCTGCCCCTGCAACGAGGTCTTGAGAAGCGTGCGAAGTCATCTCTCAACGGGCTGTAAGAATTTATAATTTGTAAGATTATAAATTACCCCTAGGGGGTGTTATGTCAGCATAATTTCATTCACTGATGGCTGACAAACTTACTTGTGTGGACTCAAAAGTCCGCACCTAACTGCCGACTATAGGTTGATTACAAACTCCTTGCGACTCAAGAAAGCGCGTCCCCCGTACTACAAGAAATTTACCTACCTTGCTCTTGTAGCTTGAGCTATGGTGTTCTTCACACCTTCGACAGATATCGGTGACTTGATAGAAGCTGAAGTGTCCTTGGATGTCCACGTCTTCCATAGTCTAGGAATACACACACTGGTACACTGTTCCACAAGATTTGTCTTTAAATTTTTCACAATCTTACACTAAAGAAGCTGATCACCTTTTCTTAAGTGTTTATTTTGTTTTATGAGACACTTTGTTCACGCTAATGCACAGATCGTTCTTTGTTGGTTATCCTGGCATCAGTGTCACTCTCAGTAGAGTCAAAAGTAATCAGAAGACGCCACAGCACCCCACGCCATTACTCCCCTAGCACAAAGGAAAAAACTGGCCTAGTTTCTTTTGCTTCCTTGCCCCTTCCTCGATGAAGCAAAGCAGGGAAAGTTTAAATCTTGCTGTCTTAAACATGACAACAATGTCCACTATCTTTACTATGGTAATAAAGTGGAGCAGGATTTTCCTTAATGTCTTGCTAAGGTAAGAGATGAAAATGTCTTTTATTAAGCTACACTTTGCAACACAGGACTGCAAGGAGCAGCGGTCGCTTGAAACCCCTCGCATACTCGTACTGCATCTGCTTTAATTTCTCGCTGTAGCAGTAAACAAGATATTTGTCCCTTCTGAGAGGGCTGGGCCCCTCAGGGCTGAAAAGGGCTGAAAGGGGTGAAGGGGGCTGATACCCCCTCCTAGAGAAAATTTCTCCACTTTTCTTTTTTTTTTGTTCAGTGACTCAATCAGTAAGTTTTCTGTTTTTTTTGTTGTGTCTGTGTGTCATTCTTTTGATGAGATGACAACCGGGGTTATTTATTACACAAGCTTGTATATTTTCCTCATTCTTTTTAATTATATGAACTGATGTTTCATTAACCCTTTCAGGGTTGCCAGGCCCCTCTCCGGCTTGTTCTCAGGGTTGCCCAAATTTTAAAAAATAAAAATTATTTTTTCTTATGAAAAGATTAGAGAAACTTTTCCCGATGATAATGACACCAAAAGTATGAAAAATTTTATGGAAAAAATTACGGAAAATTATGCTCTCGCGAATTTAGTGTCTCGACGATGTTTACGCATTGGCGATTTTGCCCACTTTGAGCCCTATTTTCGGCCAACTCCAGAGTACTAGTCGACAAAAATCATAACTATTTTGCTAGAACTCCATTTTTTCTATCGAATGAGTAAAAGAAACCACCCATTTACCAATTTCAACTATCCAATACAGTGGACCCCCGCCTTACGATATTAATCCGTTCCTGAGAGCTCATCGTGAGTCGAAATTATCGTAAGGCAAATTAATTTTCCCCATAAGAAATAATGGAAATAAAAATTTAAATTTTTGCAAGTCACCCAAAAGTCTGAAAAAAAAAAAAATTTCCACATGAAATTTAATTTTCATACTCACAACTTAAGAAGACATGCACAATTAATACTCTAATAAGAATAGAATACATGACACTTACCTTTATTGAAGATCTGGTGATGATTGATGGGATGGGAGGAGGGGAGAGTGTGGAAGTTGTTATTGTTTAGAAGGGGAATCCCTTTCCATTAGGACTTGAGGCATCAAGTCCTTTTCCTGGGTTATTTCCCTTCTTCTTTTAATGCCACTAGGACCAGCTTGAGAGTCACTGGACCTCTGTCTCACAACAAATCTGTCCATAGAGCTCTGTACCTCCCGTTCCTTTAAGATTTGCCTAAAATGGGCCACAACATTGTCATTGTAATAGTCACCAGCACGGCTTGCAATAGCTGTGTTAGGGTGCTTTTCATCCATAAAGGTTTGCAGTTCAACCCACTTTGCACACATTTCCTTAATCTTTGAAGTAGGCACAATGGATTCCACAACTGGCATAGGCAACAAACACACACATGAACAGGTATCACACACACACACAGAAAGACAGGTAACATGCACACACATAAACAGGCAACACACACACACATGAACAGGTAAAAACACACACACACACACACACACACACACACACACACACACACACACACACACACACACATGGACAGGTGACACACACACGCACATGAATAGGTACCACATACACATGGACAGGTAACACACACACACACACACACACACACACACACACACACACACACACACACACACACACACACACACACACACACAAACATGTTAGAGACACTACCAGAGAGAGAGGTGAGGATGATCCAGCAAGACTGGACCTTGTATTCACCTTGAGTAGTTCAGACATCATGGATATCATGTATGAAAGGCCCCTGGGAGCTAGTGATCATGTGGTTCTGTGCTTTGACTACATAGTTGAGCTTCAAGTGGAGAGAGTAGCAGGAATAGGATGGGAAAAACCAAACTACAAAAGGGGGAACTACTCAGGCATGAGGAACTTCCTGCAAGACATTCAGTGGGAGAGGGAACTGACAGGAAAACCAGTACAAGAAATGATGGACTATGTGGCAAGAAAATGCAAGGAGGCCTCCCTATACCCAAAGGTAGGTGCACTAGAGAAGGAAAAGGTACAGAAGACAGAGAACTCAGGAAAATAAAGAGATTAGCTGAAGAGCCAGAAACGAATATGCACAGACTAAGAAGGGAGGCTCAGCGACAATATGAAAATGACATTGCATCGAAAGTCAAGTCTGACCTGAAGCTGTTGCATAGCCACATCAGGAGGAAAACAACAGTCAAGGACCAGGTAATCAGACTGAGGAAGGGTGATGGGGAGCTCACAAGAAACGACTGCGAGGTATGTGAGGAGCTCAACACGAGATTTAAAGAAGTACTTACAGTGGAAACCAGTAGGACTCCAGGAAATCAGAACAGGGGGTTACACCAACAAGTGCTGGATGAGGTACACATAACCAAGGAGGAGGTGAAGAAGCTGCTATGTGAACTTGACACCTCAAAGGCGGTGGGACCAGACAACATTTCCGTGGGTCCTTTAGGAGGGAGCAGAGATGCTGTGTGTGCCATTAAAAAAGATCTTCAACACATCCATTGAAACTGGGAAAACTCCCTGAGGTATGGAAAATGGCAAATGTAGTTCAATTTTTTAAAAAGGGAGCAGACATGAGGCACTAAACTACAAACCTGCATCTTAACATGTATAGTATGCAGAGTCATAGAGAAAAATCATCAGGAAGAGAGTGGTGGTGCCCCTGGAAGAAACAAGTGTATAATTGACAACCAGCACGGTTTCAGGGAAGGAAAATCCTTTTTCACAAACCTACTGGAGTTTTATGACAAGGTGACAAAATTTAAAGGGAAAAGAGAGAGAGGGGTGGGTCGATTGCATTTTTTTGGACTGCAAGAAGGCCTTCGACACATTTCCCTCACAAGAGGTTACTGCAAAAGGTAGAGGATCAGGCACACATAACGGGAAAAAGGCACTGCAATGGATCAGAGAATACCTGATAGGGAGGCAACAATGAGTCATGGTATGTGACGAGGTGTCAGAGTGGGCGCCTGTGACAAGCGGGGTTCCACAGGGGTCAGTCCTAGGACCTGTGCTGTTTTTGGTATATGTGAATGATATAACGGAAGGGATAGACTCAGAAGTGTCCTTGTTTGCAGATGATGTGAAGTTAATGAGAAGAATCAAATTGGACGGATCAGGCAGGACTAAAAAGACACCTGGACAGGCTACAAGCCTGGTCCAGCAACTGGCTCTTTGAGTTTAACCCTGCCAAATGCAAAATCATGAAGATTGGGGAAGGGCAAAGAAGACAGCAGACACAATATAGTCTAGATGGCCAAAGACTGCAAACCTCACTCAAGAAAAAAGATCTGGGGGTAAGTAGAACACCGATCATATCTCCTGAGGCACACATCAATCAGATAAAATGCTGCCGCATACGGGTGTCTGGCAAACCTACGGATACATTCTGATACCTCAGTAAGGAATCGTTCAAGACTATACCATTTATGTCAGGCCCATACTGGAGTATGCAGCACCAGTTTGGAATCTACTCCTGGTCAAGCAAGTCAAGAAATTAAGAGAAAGTGCAAAGGTTTGCAACAAGACTAGTCCCAGAGCTAAGGGGATTGTCCTACGAAGAAAGGTTGAGGGAAATTGGCCTGACGACACTGGAGGACAGGAGGGTCAGGGGAGACATGATAACAACATATAAAATATTGCACGGAATAGACACGGTGGACAAAGACGGGATGTTCCAGAGATGGGACACAGAAACAAGAGATCACAATTAGAAGTTGAAGACTCGGATGAATCAAAGGGATGTTAGGAAGTTTTTCTTCAGCCAAGAGAGTAGTAGGCCGTGGAATACCCTAGAAGTGACGTAGTGGAGGTGGGAACCATACACACACACATACACACACACACAACACATAAACACACACACACACACACACACACACACACACACAAAACACAAAACACACACACACACACACACACACACACACACACACACACACACACACATAGGTAATTTTCACTGGACAGGTAACACATACCACATGTAGGCAACACACACACACACACACACACATGAACAGGTAACACACACACACATACACACACACAAGGAGATTGAGAAAATCATCACGGAAATAGGTGAAGAGATGGCGAGATTGTAAATTTTCAGAGAAAAGGGGGGTACTCGAAGTGGAGAAACCGACCTATCAAGCTGATTCTCAGGAGGAAACAGTGCGGAACAGGATCCTCCAAGAGAAACCACGGTTTTGAAATTACTCGGAAGAGTACAAGAGGGTGTTCCTAGACAGAGACGGGAACACAAACAGAAAAACAGCAAACTGAGGGAGAGGACAAAAAAGCAAAAGGAGCTGGGAAAGGAAACAAGGATGGAACCAGCAGAGTCAGTCAGAGCAGAACAGAGTAGCAAGTGAAGCACACACACAACTATTCTCAGAACCCACAACTATCACACCACCCCAACACACACTACAATCCATACCCCCCCAGCTTCCACCAACACCGAGCTATAGAATCCCAAGTACATTACCAGGTCTCCTACCCTCACAGGCCCGCCAAACCCCAGTGTTTTAAAAGGAACTGAAGGTATGGTACACAAACGCTGATGGAATAACAAAATAAGTGGGAGGAGTGGCACGAAAGAGTCAAAGAGGCATCACCTGACATCATAGCTCCACAGAAACCAAACTTACAGGTATGATAACAGATGCCATCTTTCCAACGGGGATACCCGATCCTGAGGAAAGAAGAGGGAACAGGGGGGTGGAGGAGTGCATTGCTGATCAAAAACCGATGGAATTTTGATGAGCTGGAGAGAGGAGACAGCGGAGAAGAAAGTGATTACATTTGCGGGAACACTTCACTCTGGAGGTCCCAAGGTGGTAATAGCAGTGATGTATAACCCACCACAGAACAGCAGGAGGCCAAGGCAAGAGTACGACGAGAGCAATAGAGGGATGGTTGACACACTGGCTGCAGTGGCCAGAAGAGCTCATGCATGCAGGGCAAAGCTCCTGATCATGGGTGACTTTAACCACAAGGAGATCGAGTGGGAGAACTTGGAGGCTGCTTTGGGGGCCAAGATACATGGAGGGCTAAAATGTTGGAGGTGGTACTGGAAAACTTCATGTACCAACACATAAGGGATACTATAAGAGAGAGAGTAGAGGATGAACCAGCAAGACTGGACTTAGTATTCACCTTGAGTAGTGCAGATATCGAGGACATCACATATGAAAGACCCTTGGGGCCAGTGATCATTTTGGTTTTAAGCTTCGAATACACAGTAGAGCTACAAGTGGGGGAGAAGCAGGGAAAGGCCCGGACGAATGAAGCCAAACTACAAGAAAAGGGACTACACGGGAATGAGAAACTTCCTGAACGTGGTTCAGTGGGACAGAGAACTGGCAGGGAAGCCAGTTAATGAGATGATGGAATATGTAGCAACAATATGCAAGGAGGCTGAGGAGAGGTTTTTACCCAAGGGTAACAGGAATATGAAAAGCCAGAAGAGCCCCTGGTTCACCCAAAGGTGCAGGGAGGCAAAAAACCCAAACGTGCTAGGGAATGGAAGAAATATAGAAGGCAGAGGACCCAAAGGGGAATAAGGAGAGCAGTCGTAGAGCAGAAACGAATATGCACAGATAAGAAGGGAGGCCAAGACAATATGAAAACGACATAGCAGTGAAAGCCAAATCTGACCCGAAACTGTTATACAGCCACATCAGGAGGAAAGCAACAGTCAAGGACCAGGTAATCAAGCTAAGGAAGGAAGGAGGAGAGACAACAAGAAATGACCATGAAGTATATGAGGAACTCAACAAGAGATTCAAAGAAGTGTTCACAGAGGAGACAGAAGGGGCTCCAGAAAAACTGAGAGGTGGGGTACACCTCCAAGTGCTGGGCACAGTGCACACAACCGAGGAAGAAGTGATGAGGTTTCTGAGTGAGCTAGACACCTCAAAGACAATGGGGTCAGATAACATCTCCCCATGGGTCCTGAGAGAGGGAGCAGAGGCGCTATGTGTACCCCTAACAACAATATTCAATACATTTCTGGGTTAGCGGCAGCGGCAGCAGCGACTTCCAAGCTCCGTACTTTTCTCCAACAATCAGAGCTACCAATGCTCCTATGATGACTTAGTTACAAGCAAAACTGCACTACCCAACGTAGCACCCAGAATGACCAAAGATTCCAACAAGAAAACCTAAAATGAAAATAATAGAGAAAAAGGGAAAAGACTGCCCAAAACCCCGAAAGAAACCCCCCGACCCAGGAAAAACGAACCCTGGGTTTTTCAACCTTCTTTTAACAAAACCATTTCCTGTATATTATGAGGCCAATTAAGAGGAAACGCACAAGGGCCCAGCAAAAAAAACAAAAAAACCCCAACTATTCAACGTGTGTCAGGGGACGCCCCCCCAGCAACCACCCCCTCACCACGCTAAGGCACAAAAACAATAACAACAAACTGGCTCCCACCACCCATCCTCCCCCCCTTTCCCCGTTTAAACCTCCCAAAGTGTCTTCGGGTATACCAACTCCAGATACCTAAAAACATACATCCCCAAACTTATTATTAAAATATGAATTTCGGGGCGTAACAAAACAAACACCGGGGCACAACTCGAGAAAAAATCCTCATTTGAAAAAAAAGTTATCAACACCGGAATGACTAACTGTGACAAAACCACCCAAAGCGTCATATATAGCCTACCCAAAAAATAATATCTCTTAATAAAAAGGGTTTGAAAAAGCAGTAAAAGAATGGAAGAACAACTTAGTAACCATTTTCAGTGACTATTTGCTCTCCAAGAAGAAAAAACAAAAGCAAGATAAATATCGGACGCAGTAATAGTTAACAGTCCATTTTTCCCCCAGTGATTGAACCAAACAAACAGAAAGAAATTACTCTGCAGTCTAAGGCCCAAACAAGTGTTATTGTATGGTCAAAATAAAAAAGCCGGTTTTACTAGGACCCCATGGTAAAAAAAGTGTTATGCTTATTTTCCACTCAATGATGGGAAAAAAGATTTTATTGTCTTTTAAAGAAAAGAAAGAGGTTAATAACAGTGCTTCCCAAAAAAACGCCCGAACCTCCTTTATGGTCGAAAATTAAAGCGGAGAATAAGACAAAATCACCAAGTTTCAAAAAGATGGGAAAATTCTTGTTTGGAAAACAAATTGGTCAACTGTTCAAAATAACAAACGAGAATGACTACACTATTTCTCGGGGATACTAATCTTACAGAGAATAACTAAACAATGTCCAACCTAAAAGCCTAGTAGGTAGTGAATGTTTTGCTCCTTTTTTGTTAAAATTTTCATTGTACAATCTCTTGAATTAAATAATCAACTACCTATTTTGTGTTTTTTACTAGAAAGCAAGTCCCCTTATGTAATTTTTCTTTTTTCCCATTGTTTGCTTAAACTTTAGCTAAATTTGTTATTTCTTGCCCATATTACTACCCAAATTTTTTAAATCATCAATTGTTTACTTACAAAAATTAAAAATTTATCTTTTTTTACTATAATTTAAATTTTTACTTTAACTTTTTTTGCTTTTAAATTACTTACTTTTTAAAATTTAAAATTTTTACCTGTTTTAATCCCACATTTACATTAGAGTACTCAAATTTACCTTGTGCGCCATAAAACCTCTATAAAAATCCCCAGTGCAATATTGAAGAAATAACATTCTTTTTCATTTTTTTGTAATATTATTACTTAAAAATTTTTTTTTTAATTTTTATACTCCAGTCAATTTTATTTTGTACATTAAACATTTTTTTTAAAAATTTCCCCATAACATTTTGTTGCCAAATTTTCAAGTTTTAATTTCAACCCCCAACCCTTTTAATTATCCCTTTGTCCCTGGTACCTGTGTACCTGTCTACCATTTTATCTATTTAAAACCAAGACATTCCCTTGTTTTTTTTTTACTTTTATTCTTTTGGTACTTTAATTGTGAATTAATTTTGCAATTTAATCTATTAAAACCCTGATTTTGCAAAAACCCATACCAGCTCTTTTTGCAATTGAAGTCCCATTTCAATTTGTTTTTTTATTTTAATTTTGTATTATAATTCCCTCTAAGATTGTTTTCTTTTCCTTAGTGACTCTATTGTGTGTGAAATTAGTGTTTTTTTCAATTAATTATTGTTAAAGGCCCCTTAACATTTTTGCTAACTATTACCAACTACCCAATATTTTTTTTTTCTTTTTTTATTTTTTGCTACCTTTAAACTTGCATTTTTTTATATTGTCTTTTAAATCTATTATACTCAAATTTTTCTTTAAACAACTTATAAAACACCTTAGTGCAATTACAATTGAGAGTCTTGTCCTTTTTTATATTTTTAGTTTAACTCAGTTGTCTATAGTCAATATCAAATTCTTATATTAGACCATATTGCAATTCTAGTGAAGACTGGTGCTATTTTAAATTTGTATTGTTATTTTATTAGTTTTTAAATCTGTTGTACTGTAGCTCATTCTAGCTAAAAAAACAGACTCCAAAAAAGTCAAATATTAGCCCTTAGTGCAATTATTTGATTCCATTTATTTTTTCCCCAAAACTTTTTTTGTCCCTTTTATATTATAATTTTTATTATAATTCTAACTTTAAAAATTCCCCTTTAAAAGTACTCCCTACTATAAATTTTCCCCAAGCTCCATTATTTGTCATCACTTTTTTTGTTCACCAAAATTTATTTTAGCCCTTTTTTATATTGTTCTTTATTTTACTTCAAAAAATCTTAGTCATTATTTTTACTTTTTGTTAAATAATTCGGGGCTATTTTTTTTTTAGCTTTAGAATATTTATTTTTTTTTTTTATTAATTTAACTTAAAACATACAATCTTATGATTAAAAGCATTGACCTATCCCAAACCCTCTTATTAATGATTAAAATATTCAAACATTTACTGTAATTCTACCAGCAGAAAACAAGGCCTTTCCCGAGTAAAAACAACATAACTATCTTTAACTCAATATCGATCTTTTAAACAAGCATTATGATGACCTCCCAGCTTATAATTCCTTGATGCCATATGTCCTCAAATTTCCTAAATGAAACCCGGGTAAAACCCGTACTAAGATTTTATGCCATTCCTGGTTTTCACAGCCCTACCAACTGTAGGCCAGACCAACAAGGGGGGGCACTGTAATAACTAGACCAACTAAAGTTCACTAAATTGCACAAAGGGATAACATGGGGAATATATAATACTAAAAACAAAACCAAATATCCAAAAACCTCCCCATGATAAACTTTACAGAGTTTTACAATCAAACATTAGCCAATTTAGTCAAAAAACCCAGGGGTATGATAACTGAGCACGATGAAAAAAAGATACTTCTACTTCAGGTGCTTCAATATAAAACTCCTCAAGACCAGGCCCCCACGTTACTGATTACAAAAAACAATGGTAACGAGTTGCTACCAAGTAACAAAACCCACAAGGTTTCAGAGTAGTGTTTTCCCTACTTGACCCAACTGGCCAACACCCTATCCCCTTTTAAAAATCAGGCATAATTACGATATACCACAGCATACCCTTTTTCCTCATAACAAATCTTGGTAAAATACCCCCCAAAACACTACTAAAATACCTTCAGACTTCACAATGAGGCAGCCATTAATTTTCTTACAACGCAGTAACAAACATTGACTGGCACATGAGTAGAAATCTATACAGATATTGACAAATGTTTTAAAAAATTTTCTAAAAAGACCAAAAACCTTTATCAAGCACTGCCCTAAAAAAAATAAAAAGATACGCTAAGGACTGAACATCCCCCGGCTAAACCCGATCTCAAAAACATAAATACAAAACACCCTATGAAAAAAAAGTACAGAAGGGTCAATAACCCGAGACCCAAAAAAAATTATCGTCAATCCTAACCGCCCGATAAGAAGGGCAAAAAAAAAGTATTATGAGAACAATTATCCAACTTACAAGGTGATATAAAAAAAACTGGGAAGCCCCACAAAAATTCGGGAAAAAAAAAGATATCACGAATAGCGAAATAAAATTGCAAAATCAGATGAACCCCAACTCCCCCCACAGAAACGCAAAAGCTCAATGATTTTTTCTCCCTATAGGTCAAAAAACCCTTTCCAAAAAAAAATCCAAGCTCAGTACCCCACCAAATGACTACCCAGGGAAATACCCGAAACAACCCGTTCCTAGCTCCGACACCCTACAAGTCTCCCCTTTTTATCAACGCACTGAAAAACAAGGGGGAGATTTAAATACCTTACCACCCTTTATATACAAAAAAGCTCACAAGTACTTCACCAAACATTGAAACTCTTTAAAAAATCCATTGAATCCCCACCCTTCCTACTTTTTCAAAATAGCAAGGGGCCCCCGTCCATAAAGGAGGAGACCCCAAAAAAGTTGAAAAACTATAGGCCCTATCCCAAATTTTACCCCTTCAAAATCCCTTTGAAAAAATTTTTCATAAGAATCTCCCTACCTCATCTCCCAAAACATTCTCAACCCCTGCCAATTTGGAATTTAGGCCTAATAAAAATACTAATGTGCTATTTAACACATGCTAGAAAATCACTGCAAAAGAGAAAAAGAAGTCCCCTGGGGTCTTCATTGACTTTCGTAAAGCTTTTGATACTGTGACCATACTTGTCACGTAAAATGTCACACTTGGGATTAGAGGGCCTCCCTCAAATATAAGTCTTTCCTCGCAAAAAAGCCAATATGTGTACGCAAAAAGGGGCAAGCTCTTCCCCCAACCAATTACAGTTGGTGTCCCACAGGGAAGGTTTCTTGGCCCTCTTCCTTTTCCTTAATAAATGACCACAAATGCTTACAATTACTCAAAACCCACACTTTTGAGATGACATCATAGTCTTCTCTCACCCGAGCCCAGCCGCTAGCCAATACCCGAAAAAACCCAAAATTCAGGGAAAAAATTACCTGGTAGGACTAACAAAAATTTCACTAAAACATTGACAAAACCTATTTATTCTTTGGTAACAGAGCTACGATGTCCTCTTAACTAACAAAAAATGGATCACTTTTACAAAGCTAAAAGAGGGGGAAAATTCTGGGAACCCCTCGTAATAGACTCAAATTTCATCAATTACAACAAAAATTTTAAGAAAATTCCCAAAACTGAGGCATACTATCAAGATCGGTACTATGTTCCACAGTCAGCCCCCCTGGCCCTTTTTATCACCTCTTATTTACCCCACTCACCCATGGGAAATTTTTGGGATGGGGCTAAAACAATTACCATCTCAGACCCCTAATTCCCCAACAAAAGGGTGCAGTTAAATGTAACAAATTTCACACAGGCAACACACTCACCAATATTCAAAAAACCAACCTACCACCTACAAAACATCCACATTATTGCACCATTACTACTAGAACACTAACTCTGATATTTAACCCCCTCAAACATTTCCCTTTCCAACCTCAACAGAACACATGACCCTAAAACACAAGCCAGATCACTCTTTTGTTCCACGTGCCATCTCAGCTATGCAAAAAAATCAATGCACATAAAAAGGCCCCAAAAAATTTGGAATTCATTACCCGTAAAATAAAAGAAACATACCCCGTTTTTTTAAATTTTAAGTCTCTTCTCAAGTCACTTACTCACTCAAAAACCCCAAATAAAATAGAATAAATAACTTATAAATTGTATATCCTATATGTTACTCACAATTATATACACAAATGTTAAACCTAGGACCCAATCTAACTTTTTTATTTTTTTAAATACACTACCTAACAGAATACTTCATTCGACTGAACGTACAGCAATGCAAGCAACCATATGACCTGTCTTTGTAATACTCATTTGTGCTTTATAGTTATCTGTTTACAATAATGTTTTATCACTGATTTCATCATTGCTTAGTTAATCTTAATTTAATTTTAAGCCAGCCCGTAATGCTATGCATATAAGTGGCTTTGGCATGCTGCTCTTACCTGTATTTTTTGTACCTCTGTTTGTATGCTTAAATTACTAAATTACTAAATTACTGTTATTACTAAATTACATCTATCGAAACAGGGAGATTGCCTGAGGCATGGAAGACAGCAAATGTAGTCCCAATCTTTAAAAAAGGAGACAGACATGAAGCACTAAACTACAGACCAGTGTCACTGACATGTATAGTATGCAAAATCATGGAGAAGATTATCAGGAGAAGAGTGGTGGAACACCTAGAAAGGAATGATCTCATCAACAGCAGCCAACATAGTTTTAGGGATGGGAAATCCTGCGTCACAAACCTGCTGGAGTTCTATGACATGGTGACAGCAGTAAGACAAGAGAGAGAGGGGTGGGTGGATTGCATATTCTTGGACTGCAAGAAGGCATTTGACACAGTTCCACACAAGAGATTGGTGCAAAAACTGGAGGACCAAGCAGGGATAACAGGGAAGGCATTACAATGGATCAGGGAATACTTGTCAGGAAGACAGCAGCGAGTCATGGTACGTGGCAAGGTGTCAGTGTGGGCACCTGTGACCAGCGGGGTCCCAGAGGGGTCAGTCCTAAGACCAGTGCTGTTTCTGGTATTTGTGAACGACATGACAGAAGGAATGTGCTCTGAGGTGTCCCTGTTTGCAGATGACGTGAAGTTGATGAGAAGAATTCACTCAATCGAAGACCAGGCAGAACTACAAAGGGATCTGGACAGGCTGCAGACCTGGTCCAGCAATTGGCTCCTGGAGTTCAATCCCATCAAGTGCAAAGTCATGAAGATTGGGGAAGGGCAAAGAAGACTGCAGATGGAGTACAGTCTAGAGGGCCAAAGACTACAAACCTCACATAAGGAAAAAGATCTTGGGGTGAGTATAACACCAGGCACATCTCCTGAAGAGCACATCAACCAAATAACGGCTGCAGCATATGGGCGCCTAGCTAACCTCAGAACAGCATTCCGACATCTTAATAAGGAATCGTTCAGGACCCTGTACACCATGTACGTTAGGCCCATATTGGAGTATGCGGCACCAGTTTGGAACCCACAGCTAGCCAAGCACGTAAAGAAACTAGAGAAAGTGCAAAGGTTTGCAACAAGACTAGTCCCAGCGCTAAGAGGTATGTTCTATGAGGAGAGGTTAAGGGAAATCAACCTGACGACACTGGAGGACAGGAGAGATAGGGGGGACATGATAACGACATACAAAATAATGAGAGGAATTGACAAGGTGGACAAAGACAGGATGTTCCAGAGATTGGACACAGTAACAAGGGGACACAGTTGGAAGTTGAAGACACAGATGAATCACAGGGATGTTAGGAATTATTTCTTCAGCCACAGAGTAGTCAGTAAGTGGAATAGTTTGGGAAGCGATATAGTGGAGGCAGGATCCATACATAGCTTTAAGCAGAGTTATGATAAAGGTCACGGTTGAGCGAGAGTGACCTAGTAACGATCAGTGAAGAGGCGGGGCCAGGAGCTCGGACTTGACCCGTGCATCCTCAACTAGGTGAGTACACACACACACACACACACACACACACACACACACACACACACACACACACACACACACACACACACACGCATACACACACACACACATACACACATACACACATACCTAGTAGCGATCAGTGAAGAGGCGGGGCCAGGAGCTCGGACTCGACCCCCGCAACCTCAACTAGGTGAGTACAACTAGGTGAGTACACATACACACACATACACACACACACACACATGGATATGTAATATACACGCGATTCGTCCGGACATGTATGAGGCATGCATGAGGTGAGGCAAAATTTTTGTGTTCAAATGTATTGTATGGTGGATTTAACGTAACGCGATGCCATTGCAAGGCGGGGGTCCACTGTACAGTGGTCAGAATTTAGCAGTTTTGCCAATTTCACACAAATTTCAAAAGATGCCAATTTCCAAATAGGGTCCAGAATAAACAAGAAAGACATTCCTGGCACTAAAATAACATTTCCTCTGTTCACTAGTCATGTCCCCATGCCCCTCTTACATTCTTTTGCGTTCCACTTTGAATTTTTATTCTCACAAAAAATAGAAGATTTGCTGTTATGCAGAGTACTGCATTAGTGTAGAAATGGTATAAATAATGTTGGCGCATTTGTGAAAGAATATTAGACTCACCAGTTAACGTGTATTGGACGCTTAGCATGATTTGTTTACTTTTGAACTTTGGTAAAAATCAAGCATTTCTGCTACTTTGAGCTCAATTTCAAGCTACTTTTCATTGTAAAGCCAGTCAAAATCATCTCAATTTCTGTAATATATCTTCCATTCTATAAAATGAGACCAGGAAAACTAGAATACAACAATAAATACCATACGAAAATACAGTGCAAAGTTCCTGTTTTAATCCAAAAACACGGTCAAAGTTTTTTTTTTCTCATTACGCACTGTGTGCTGCAGGATTTTTTTTATACTGCGCACACTGACCACATAGACCCATTCTTTCATATGTAGGCCTACCAGCTTTCTCTCACTAGATTTGAGGGTGCTAGAATTTAGGCAAACTAGTACATCAAAAACCCTGGTACATAAGCCATACTAGTATATCTGAAACCCTGAAAGGGTTAAGACTCTCACTATGTCAGCTACACGTGAGCTACTCTTAAGCTTGTCTAATAACTCGCCTTAATTTGTAACTCCAAGACTTAAATGCTTAGCCCTTTGACTGTCGTAGCCCCAAATCCTGAAGTGTCTCTGGGTGTTGAAGAATATTAAAAAAAAAAATGTATTTTTTCTTATGGAAATGTTAAGATTAATTTTCTAATTGTTTTAAGCCCCAAATCAAATTTTTGTGATTGGTACTTTCTGAGATATAAAGGAGTAAAGTTGGCAGGAAATGAGCTGTGTATGGCAACAGCAGCGAGTGCCACTCACCCGGTAAAATTTGGTTTGCTTGCATTCCAAGGTTCCTTGTTTTTTTTTTTTTTTTTTACTATTTTATTTTTTCAGGTAACTTTTGTGGCCTGTGAGTCCAAAGTAAGGTGCAGTGTACATATATACACTCGGTTGTATACAACACAATAAGCGCACAAACATAATTATCAATATATTGTTTACAAAACTTGTTTACACAAACAATACAAAAATTGTTTGTTACTATTGTTCTATAATATATATACAAATGTACAGTCACTGGACATGTTCCTAAAAGTTCTGCAACTTGTGGAACTCTTTGAAACACGGTTTCATACACAGTGGTGTTTTACACTCCTCACATAAAACAAGTGTCTCTGCATTTTTGTGGGCTTTTTTTTTTGTTACAGGAAGGCCCCACTTATACGGCGGGTTAGGTTCCAGGCTACCGCCGTAAAGCGGAAATCGCCGTAAAGTGGAACACCCTTTTTTTCCACTTATAAATGCATACAAACACTAGATAACAAGTTTACACTAACATATATTAAGTTAGCAATAGAACCAGGCATCAAAAAACAATAAAAAGGTACAATACACACATAGTGCATCATTACTTACCTTAAAATATTTATAGTCTTAATTTTGGTGAGACAAGTAGTATTTTTTTAAAGGAAATAAAGTGTGGTTGTATTTGAAATACCTCCCCGGCCACCCCCCCACACATACTATTCTATGATATTTAAGCATCCCAGAGCGAAAAAATGTTAACAGTTCACTCATTACTTACCTTAAAATTTTTTGTAGTTTAAATGTAGGGTCGGAGTAAGAAAAATGAGAAAAAAGAATAAATGAAAAGGAGAAAGAATGAATACATGAAGGGGGGGCACCCCGCAGTTAGTAAACAAAACCGGGGGAAGGTAATTTTGTAAAAAACGAAGTGAACGTCTGGTTGTGTCAAGTTACTTTGTGTACAGGTTGTCTTACATTGATAGGGTTTAAAATTTAAATAAAGAAGAACACTCCCTTCTCATGTAACATCATTTTGAAAAGAAATAAAGCCCGGAGTGAAGGCAAGGGAAAAATCCCCTGATTTTTTTGGGTTACTAGGTTCTTACACGTTGTTGTTATGATGAAAATTATGTAACTGTATTTGTGTATACTGAATAATTTACTTCCCATACATACAAAGGAATAATTTTTTACGTTACCCCAGTAACACATTTACTTTATGTTAGATTAGAGAAATGTTTTCTTGGCGTCACTTTTAAAGTTATGTGGCTCCCAATCTTTATTTATGTTTATTTATTCTATTGTGGGGTGTATTTTTCTCTTTTTATGTTATGATCGTGTTTATTATATAATTTTGAAAAAAATATCATGGATGGATTAATGAAAATGTGTTTTACCGTAATATCGACATTTAATGGACTCGGGATTGTTATTATCACCATTGTGCAAGTCGTCTGCTAGACATCTCCATTTTTTTATTTATTCTACTGTGGGGTTTTTATCTTATTTATATGTTTGCATCGTGTTTTTTAATGATTTTGAAAAAAAAAAATAGGATGGATTAATGAAAATGTGATATTACCGTAAATACGACATTTAAGAGACTCAGTATTGTTATTTCCCCTTGTGCAAATCGTCGACGACATCTCACATTTTTTTTATTTATTCTACTGTGGGGTTTTATTTTTCTTATTTATATGTTATGATCGTGTTTATTAATAATTTTGAAAAAAAATATCTGGTGGATTAATGAAAATGTGATATTAACTAATATACACATTTAAATGATCGATGTATGTAATTTTTTAGGTACAGGTATACAAAAATAATTTTCAGAGTTTAAAAAAAAATGAAATAACTTTAAAAAAAATTTGAAATTTTGGAGTTTCCAGCAAAATGGAGAGACTTAGTGTTTCGAGCTCATGGAGAATGTAAACAAACAGGGTGGGGCACGGTGACCGTATTAGAAAGTCAGGTGGGGGGAGCCGTATAGTGAGTTTTTGGTCATAATTTGAAATGTCCGTATTAGCGGAACGCCGTAAAGTGAAACGCCGTAAAGCGGGGCCTTCCTGTATGTGCACAGACAAAACACCTCGTCTGAGCAGTTTTCTTCATAGTACAGTGGACCCCCGGTTAACGATATTTTTTCACTCCAGAAGTATGTTCAGGTGCCAGTACTGACCGAATTTGTTCCCATAAGGAATATTGTGAAGTAGATTAGTCCATTTCAGACCCCCAAACATACACATACAAACGCACTTACATAAATACACTTACATAATTGTTCGCATTCGGAGGTAATCGTTATGCGGGGGTCCACTGTAGTAGCAGACAGTTGTGTTAAGTAGTTATCCTAGGTAAATGTGTCATCATTCCTACCTACCTACCTACCTACCTACCTACCTACCTACCTACCTACCTACCTACCTACCTACCCCTACCTACCTACCGCACCCACCCACCCACCCACCCACCCACCCACCCACCACCCAAAATCGCTGATGCGTAAATATCACTGACACATCAAAATTCGCGAGAGCATAATTTTGTCAATTTTCCATCAAATTTCATACTTTTTGTTTTATTATCTTCAGAAAAAGATTCTCTATCATTTCATAAGAAAAAATAACAAAATTATTTTTTTGAAAATTCTTGGACACTGGTGTGCACTTTGAAATTTGACCTCTGGACCTTGAAAGGGTTAAAAGCCTAGTATATAATGTGTGGATGGGGTAGCCACATGGGGGTTACATACCTACCACACTTTGATACCTACCTACCTTACTACAGGTCCTCCATCTCAAATCTGACATCATTTGGATCTGTAGTGTGCCAGATTACTGAGTTTGCCGGATTACAGAGTGGTTAGGTTAGAATACACTTAATAAAATTAACCAACTTGACTTACACAAAGTTAATTGAACATCAGCAAAAATCGAACTTTTCTTCTAGTTTGAGCTCAATTTCAAGGTACTTTTCATCATGAAAGCAATCAAAATCATGTCTATTTCTGTAATATATCTACCATTCTATCAAATGAGACCAAAAAATGAGAATACAACCATAAAAACCATATGAAAATACAGGCCTCCCTCAACATTCGCGAGGGTTAGGGGATCAAGAGCCTCGTGAATGTTGAAAAATCGCGGATGTTTGGTGCCCCAAAATATTGCAGGGAAATATAATACAATACTGCTTCCTTAACTTGTTGAACCATGAACAGTCATAAAATACATGAAAATGTCATAAATTGTACTAAATACATACATGATATGGTTTAATAACATGTATGTAATTAAATACCACTGCCTCCACCACTGCCTCCGCCAATGCCTCCACCACTTCCTCAACCACTGCGAGTCCCTACTACCCTCCCTCCGACCCCCGCAACTGGCAGCCAGCTCTCCCACCACTCAGTGTGGTGAGTGTTTTGTTTGTTCATTATTTGCTATTAAGCTACAGTATAAATAATGTAAACACATTCATGACTGCATATTGGAATGGCTATTTGGACAGGTATTGGACGGTGACATCTTGAACACAGCAAAGAATCAAACATTTCTGCTACTGCTAATAAATAATAATAATAATCATAATAATAATAATAATAATAATAATAATAATAAATGCGATAGAATTGAAGATGGAAATTGTACAAAAATACGAGGGAGTGGTTGACACATTGTCAGTGTGGCTTTGTTTATGCTGGAGTGAACATTAGTCTCCCTGCTCTTCCAAACATTTCACAATAATTCATTGTGTTTGGTGCTTGTAGATTGAGTGTGACTGGAATGGTTGAGGAAGCGGTTGAGGCAGTGGGTGAGGCAGTGGGTGAGGCAGTGGGTGAGGCAGTGATTGAGGCAGCGGTTGAGGTAGTGGTTGAGGCAGCGGTTGAAGCAGTGGGTGAGGCAGCAGTTGAGGCAGTGGGTGAGGCAGCGGTTGAAGCAGTGGGTGAGGCAGCGGTTGAGGCAGTGGGTGAGGCAGCAGCTGAAGCAGTGGGTGAGGCAGCGGTGGAGGCACTGGTAGAGGCAGCGGTTTGGGCAGGGGTTGAGGCAGCGGTTGAGGCAATAATGGAGGCAGCAGTTGAGGCAGTGGTATTTAATAACATGTTATAAATAATAATACATGTTATTAATATTTATTATTATTATTATTATTTATTAACATGTATGTTATTAAATGGTATAAACCTTGGTAATAAATACCGACAAGTTGGTTTAGAAAGACACGTAAGCGAACACTATAACATATTTATTAGAAAACGTTTCGGTCCTGGGACCTTGGTTAGAAGTGATCAAGTCCCAGGACCCGAAACGTTTTTAATAAATATGTTATAGTGTTTGCTTACTGCCTCACCCCTGCCTCACCACTGCCCCAACCGTTGCCTTGCCCCCTGCCTCAACCACTGCCTCAACCACTTCCTCAACCACTGCCTCACCCACTGCCTCAACCACTGCCTCAACCATGCCTCACCCACTGCCCCCCCCCACTGCCTAAACCTTTCCAGTCACACCATTCTACAACACCAAATACAATGAATTATTGTGAAAATTTTTTGGAAGACAGGGAGCAATTTTCATCCAGCATAAACAAACCACACTGAAAAGTGCAACCACTCCCTCGTATTTTTGTCAATTCCTTCTTCATTCTATCACATTTTTATTATTTTATTATTTTATTATTATTATTTTTATTATTAATTATTTTATTCTTTTTTATTATTAGCAGCAGTAAAATTTTGATTTTTTTGCTGTTTTCAAGAGCAAACACTGATCCCCCGTCCAATACCTGCCCAAATAGCCTTTCCCAAATATCCGTTGAATGTGTTTTTAATTATTATAAGGGGCCCCCCCGGATTTGATGGCATCAGTTTCGATAAATCCGTTTTCGAGCTTTTTAACGCAAAAATTTTTCCTCGGTATTCAAATTGAAAACCTGGTATTCGATACATTCGTACGAGACCTGCCAGTGGCCTGAACGCTCTGTGTGTGCTAGGTTTACAAGACAGCCAGTGGCGTGCATAAAAAGAACATTCGGTAAATTCCATTTTAAACCTATTATTACGTGTTTGGTGCTTTTTTTTCTGCAAAATAAGTCACCATGGCCCCAAAAAAACTTCTAGTGCCAAACCCTTCGAGAAAAAAAGTCGCTAATGATTATAAATGAAGAAAAATAAGCAAAATAAAAGTGGATGCGTGGTCGGAGCTGGGCGTTGTATAATAAATCCCAAACAACCCCTCTCTACTATAGTGACCAGGAAACGGGAAAAAAGGAAGTGTTCTTGCAAAAGGTGCAAAAGTGAACGAAACAGGGACCGCAAGTGTTTGAAAAGTTGAGAGATTGTTATGGTGTGGATAAAATAAAAACAGATAGCAGGAGTAGATCTCCAAGCGATCATTTTTGAAAAGGCTAGGGATTGCATGACATTTTTTAAAAAAAAAATTGCCGCAACTAGTGGGAGTGAGTGAATTTAAAGGGTAGCAAAGGTTGGGTTTTAAAGATTTAAGAAAACGTAGTGGGATACATATGTATTGGCAGGGGAGGGTGCCCGTTTTTGTTTTCGACATAAGTCCATGAATCTCAAACTGGTCCTAGTGGCATTAAGAGAAGAAAGGGAAGTAACCCCCGGAAAGGACTTTTACCTCAAGTCCCAAGGGAAAAGGGATTCCCCTTCGAAACACTAACCCTCTCCCCTCCTCCCATCCCATCAATCATCACAATCTTCTTTAAAAGGTAGTGAATTATTTTATTTTTTTGTAATTATTCTATTCATTAAATTTAATATTTCATGTAAAAAAATTTTTTTTTTTTCATACTTTGGGTGTTTTTTCAGGTTTTAATTTGATTTCTTTTATTTCTTATAGGAAAATTGATTGGGTTTTCGTATTATCGGTATTCATGACTCCAGGAAGGGATTAATATGAATACCGGGGGGCCCCTTTACTGTAGTTTAATAGCAAATAATGAACAAAAAAGACACTTGCCCCCTGAGTGGTGGGAGGGCGGGCTGCCATTTTGGGGGGGTCGGAGGGAGGGTAGTAGGGACCGCGGTGGGGGGAAACTTAAATATGATTTGGCGGCGGGGAATTTGGGGGTGGGAATTTGGGGGTTGGGGAATTCGCGAATGTGGAAGCCCGCGAAAGTTAAAACGTGAATGTTGAGGAACCCGTTATTGCAAAGAGGGGGCAAAAGGCTGAAAGGAACTCCCTTATTTATCGTTGCCCTTTTTTATTTTTGGTGGATTTTAAAAAAAGCATCTTCCATCAACATTGCCCGGTTTTCAATGGATGCCCAAAAAAACAACTGAGAAAAAAAATATTTATCAAAACAATGGGGCACCCCAAGCCACGTACAGGAGGGCCCCCCCTTATACGGCGGGGGTTTGGGTTCCCCGGGTACCGCCGTAAAGCAAAAAAACCGCCGAAAGTGGGAACACCCTTTTTTTCCACTTACAAATGCATACAAACACTAGATAACAATTTTACACTAACATATATTATGTTAGCAATAGAACCAGGCATCAAAAAACAATAAAAAAGTACAATACACACACAGTGCACTCATTACTTACCTTAAAATATTTATAGTCTTAATCTAGGGTGAGACAAGTAGTATTTATTGTAAGAAATCAAGTGTGGTATGTATGGTGTCAGCCAGGGCTACATACCAGGCCACCCCACCCACACATACTATTCTATGATATTTAAGCATCCCAGAGCGATAAAATGTATATACAGATCACTCATTACTTACCTTAAAATATAGGGTGAGATGAGTAGTATTTATTGTAAAATATCAAGTGTGGTATGTATGGTAGTCAGCCAGGCTACCATACCAGAGAGAAAGAATGAGTGCATGAGAGAGGACAGGGGCAGAGTTATGTAAACAAACCAGCAAAGGTAAGTTTTGTAAACAGTGTACACGTCTGGTTTGTGTACAAGTTACATTGTGTACAGGTTGTCTCTACATTGATACGGTAGAATAAATAAAGAAGAACACTCCCATTCTCATGTAACCATCATTTTGAGAAGAAATGATGCTCTGAGTGAAGGCAATGGAAGTAAGTCACTCTGACTTTTTTGGGTTATCCTAGGTTCTCTACACATATGTTGTTATGTATTTATGTTATGTATCGTGTTTATTATATAATTTTGAAAAAAAATTCACGGATGGATTAATAAAAAATGTGTATATTAACGTAATATACAACATTTAATGATACACCGAGCTCAGACAGCGTAAACAAACTGAAACAGGTTGTGGACGATCACTCGTCAGGCGAAATAGACGGTATTAATACGTGTCCAGTTTTAGTTCATTCATGGTACATTTGTAAGAGTTTGTGAAACTTTTACCTTATAATATTTTTATTATTATTATAATAATTAAATCACGAAACAAATACTCTTACACTGTGTACAGGTTAGTACAGAATTATAGCTATAAAGTGAAGGCATACGAAAGGAATATTTTTCTACAGTTATCCCTAGTAACAGGTGATGGGCTAGAGAAAACGTAATTCTTCTGACACTTCTACAAACCGTTTGGTAAACATCTCGTATATATTTGTATAAATTTTTATACTGTGGGTGCATGCATCATGTTTGTGTGTTACATAATGTGTTTCTTATATAATTTTGAAAAAAATATCATAGATAGATTAAGGGAAATGTCTATATTAACGTAATAAGCGACATTAATGCACCCAAGAGATTATTATTATTACTATTATTATTACAATTATAATTATTATTATTATTTATTATTATTATTATTATTATTATTATTATTATTATTATTATTATTGCATCAAGAGTAGAGAGACTCTTAGTGATTTTAATGTGTACCTACATGCCAGCACAGTGTGTAAGTTTATTTAGGTACAGGTGTACACAAGTTTAATTATCAAGTACAATACATATAAAGTATAAAATAACTTTAAAACACTTGAAATTTTGGAAAGTTTCCAGACATAATAAGGAGATGTGCTCAGGGAGAATGTAAACAAACTCGGTGGGCCGCTGTGACCGTAATAGAAAGACAGGTGGGGGGAGCCGTATAGCGAGTTTTGGTCATAATTTGAAATGTCCATATTAGTGGAACGCCGTAAAGCGAAACGCCATAAAGCGGGGCCCTCCTGTACTAGAAATAAGTCACTTTGACTTTTTTGGATTATCCAAGGTTCTCTATACATACTCTGCTATGTTTGATAATCTTTGTAACTGTATTTGCATATACTTGAATAATCTTACTTATTTACTTACTTCTAGTCTGTCGAACTGAGTACAAGAAACCGCCCATTCACCTATTTCAACTACCCAATAAAGTGGTCAGAAATTGGCAATTTGGCCAATTTCACACAAATTTCAACAAATGCCAATTTCAAAATGGGGTCCAAATAAACAAGCAGACTTCCTGCTTTAAAAATAACATTTCTCTGTTCATTAGTCGGGTCCGGCCCCTCTTAATTACTCTTGCTTACCAAGGGAATTTTTATTCACGCCAGAAAATAGAAGGTTTACTTTATGCAACTACGCATTATTTGAATAATTTACAGGGGTCCCTTAAATCAAAAGGGCTCAAAAGTCGTAATTTTCAAAATGTAACTTTATTTTCGTCAAAACTTTGGCTCGCTAATCGTAGTTTGACTCGCGAATAGTCATTCGTCGGGGGACTCGTCCCCGGATCGAGCCGTTCCCACCAGTGGCCTTGTTTACCAGGACGACGGCCCCTCACTTGCTCAACAAAAAATTTCAAAAAATTTCCATTCATTTTGTGCTTGAAAATATAAATAAGCACCAGGGGCTCCAAAAAAGCTCCTAGTGCCAAGCCTTTGGTAAAGAAGGTGAAAATATGTTTGAATTTAAAGAAAAACATCTTTGAACAATATGAAAGTGGTGTACGTGTGGCCGAACTTGCCAGGATGTATAACAAACCTCATACAACCATAGCTTCCCACTGGCCAAGAAAAAGGAAATCAAGGAAGCTGTTGTTGCAAAGGGGGAATATGCGAAAAAAAAAGAGTCACCATACTCGAAGATGTTAGAATTTATATTGGTGTGGAAAACGAGAAAAATTTAGTAGGAAGTCTTATGACGCAATTTTTGTGAAAAAGCTAGGCAGTTGCACGACGATCTGGTAAAAAAATTACTGCAACGATACTGAATTTTGAATTAAGGCCAGAAAAGGTTGGTTTGAGAGATTTAAAACCGCAGGGCAGGGTGTGGAAGGAAATGGTGGGCTGCCAGTTCAGACAAAATTGGGTTTTACAAATTCGAAAGTAAATTTAAAGGATACTAGAGGCTAAAGGACTAAAACCCGAAAAAAGGTTAAATTTTGTGACGAAACAGGCCTTTTTTGGAAAAGAAAATCCCAAAAGAGGGCCTACAAACTCAAGAGGAAAAGGGACCCGGGACACAACCCATGAAAAACAGGCCGACGCTCTGTTCTGTGCTAATGAAAGGGGGGATTTAGATGAACCGTTACTAGTGTACCATTCTAAAAACCCCCAGAGTGTTCGGGAAAAAAAAATGCTATGAAGATAAATTGTGTTTTTGGGGAAATCTAATAGTAAGGCAGGGGTCACGAGGGAAATTTTCGCGAGGGGTTAAATGAAGTGTTTGGCCCAGGGGAAAAAATTACCCCTGGAAAAAAATTGGATCTCAAGTGCCTCTAGAATGGACAAAGCACCCGTTCATCCTAGAACCTATGTTAGCGTTAAATCATTGGGCCGGGGAGTTCCCCTGGGGTTGGTGGAGTTTGGGGATGTGGAAGAGTTGGTGGAAGACCACGGGAAGACCACCATGAGGAGCTCAAATTCAGCAGGAACAGGAACAGATCGCAGCTCGAAATCTTGCTGCAGAGGAGGAGGAAGAGAGATGGAAGAAGTTGCCTTCTTCAGAAATTAAGGGGATTTTTTAAATGTGGGGGAAATGGAAAAATCTATGGAGAAAAATCACCCGAAAGGGTTTTGCAAACCCTTTGGCAAAGTACATGAAAAGTATTTTGGCCCCCTTTTTGAGAAGGTTAAAGAGAGCCAGAAACAGAGCTCTCGGACATTTTTTTTTGAAAGGACTCCCGTTTTCTCTCAACGGTCCTAGTGGCATTAAGAAACAAGAAGAGAAGTAACCCCAAAAAGCACTTGGGACCTGAGGGTTGATGGGAAGGGGGATTCCCCTTTCCCAAAAATAACTAATCAAATTTTCTCCTCCCCAGTTTTCCATACATAAGAAAGAATACCAATAAAGGTCGGTGTTTTGCTGTTAAGTTTATTCATCATGTCCCCCTTTTATTGTTTATGACTACATCTATTTTTCATGGGAAAAAAAAAAAATTTTTTTTTAAACTTCTGGGTGTCAGGAAGGTTAATTGTATTACATTTTTTTTTATGGGGAAAATGAATTTGAAAATCGTAAATTTCGATAATAGCCACACTTCCCGGAACAATTAATTTCAAAAACGGAGACCCCTGTAAAATAATGTCAACCCCTCTTGACTACGTTTTTAAAGAATGGAACATTTCTGCTACTGTGTGGGGCAATTCCAAAGGGACTTTTTATCAGAGAGCAATCAAAAACATATCTATATCGTAAAATTTTTCCCTTTATCAATTGAACCGAAAAAAAAGAATATAACCATAAAAAACCATCAAAAATATCAGCTAAGTGGCCCCTAATGGCTGAGAAGGAGCCCACTGTTTTGGTCTGGTTTCTTTCATTTTTTTTTGTCATTAAAAGTATCTTTTAT
Organism: Cherax quadricarinatus; assembly: GCF_026875155.1. Classification (NCBI taxonomy): domain Eukaryota; kingdom Metazoa; phylum Arthropoda; class Malacostraca; order Decapoda; family Parastacidae; genus Cherax; species Cherax quadricarinatus. The sequence goes on from NC_069402.1 coordinate 112,946,168, forward strand.
CAACTTGCCCAATTTCAATAAATAAAACCCAAAAAAACAATTGAGCAATAAAAATAAAATAATATAATAATAAAATAATAATAATAAAAAATAAAAAAATAATTTCTTTATTTTTCTACACCTACAAGGCATACAGGCCTACTACTCATGACAACTACGATAGAAGCCGGTTGTTGTACAGGTATTTCAAAACAAATTAGGTCAGTGCCCCCGGGAAAAACCCCACACCCGGGCGACTAACACCCGGACCCATTTACGGTGGGGCTAGACAACAGGTGAAAAAAACACGCCAATTTTCTACCCTGGCTGGGGAAATTTAATTTTAACCAAAAATCATATACGTGGTCCCCCAAAAATCGCCCGGGCCCAAAAATCTTTCCCTTTCGGAAATACTAGTCCGTTATTTCGTTAAACATTGGGTGCAAATGGTCCCCTTAACTCACTAATCTCCCCGCTCGGGACGTACCACGCTCTGAGCTGCCTGGGCCTGCCTTCCCAGCAGTGTGCCATTGTTTCCCGTGAGTGACGGGCCCCTCACTTGCTCCTACAAAATATTTCATAATATTCCATTGATTTTAGTTCTTGCAAGTGCTAAATAAGCTACCATGGCTCCAAAGAATGCTTCTAGTGCCAGCCCTTTGTAAAGAATGTGAGAAAAAACCATATAATTTATGAAAAAGTTGGTAGAAAAATTCAAAGGTGGTGGTGGTAGAGTGGAAGCAGTTGTCATAGTGGTTGATGGTGGTAGAGGGTGGTAGAGTGGAAGCAGTTGTCATAGTGGTTGATGGTGGTAGAGGGTGGTAGTGATGGTGGTAGAAGGTAGTAGTGATGGTGGTAACAGTTGTAATAGTGGTAGAAGGTGGTAGTGATGGTGGTAGAGGGTGCCTTCTTTGGTGATTAAGCAATTCTACCAACTCCTTCAATGTTGTTGGAGTTATATAGGGCTACAGAAAACACCATCGCCTCAGCTGCTGCTTCACCACCATTATGGACAGCTTACTCTCAGTGGCCCTTATATACCCAACAACAACACAACACAACACCTCTCGTGACATACATAATGACTTATTTTATTCATTCTAGAGTATATTCCATGTTTCTATGTTATTAATATTGTTTATTATGTCATATTAGTTGAATTCTGATAGATAAATAAGCTGTAGAGTTGATATTAGTGTCATATTCTCCAACAATAAACTTACCATCCCTCCCTCACACAAACAAGTCTTCAATAAGAACATAAGAAAGGAGGAACACTGCAATAGGCCTGCTGGCCCATGCTAGGCCAGTCCTTTACAAATCCAACCCACTAACAGAACAAATGCTACCCAAGCAATAAGCTCAGGTGCAAGTCCGACTCAAATCCAACCCCTCTCACTCGTGTATTTATCCAACCTAAATTTGAAACTACCCAAGCCATGTGCAAGACATGTATACAATATCGACAAGATGAAAGCTAAGACACTTGTGCAACATCTGGTTATCTTTATTGTAGATGTTTTGCCATCCAGTGGTTTTATCAATACAGATTCTTGGACATAATTAGTGCTTTACATTTATTTGGCATTATTTTCTGCATGTAAATCTATATTTATGCTAGGGAAGTGACCCCTGAAGTGACCTCGACCCCTTATGGAGGGGGATTCCTCTTCCAAACAATAACCTCTCTTCCCTCTCTCCTCCTCCCTGTCTTCCATTCATCAACAACAGCCTTCAGTAAAGGTAACTGTCATGTTGAATGTTCATACTTTTGTGCATGTAAATCTATCTTTTAGGTAAAAAAAAAAATTGTTGTTGATACTTCTGGGTGTCTGGAACGAATTAATTGGATTTACATTATTTCTTATGGGGAAAAAATGATTTGAAAATCGTCTGTTTCGATAATAGTCACACTTCCAGGAACGGATTAAGGACGATAATTGAGGGACCACTGTATGGCTAACCCAAGACAGGTACTAGAAATAAGCCATGTTGTCTGACTTTTTGGGTTATCCTAGGTTCTCTACATATACGCATATGCTGCTATGTGTGATAATCTATTTAGAGAAAATAGCTTTTTCGTTTCAGGTTTATGGTGCAGTACAAATGTATATCACAGCCCTGTGCTATACTCCATTTTCTCTAATATAAGCCCCCAAGACAGGGATAGGAGAATGGTGCTTGTATCCCATATCCTCTTCATACCTCCGTCGAACTGCTCAGTATTATGGGGTACTTAACATGTTTTATGTTATTTACATTGTTTATTATGTCATATTAGATCAATTATGATAGGCAATAAGCTTTATTGTTGATATAAGCATAACAATAAAGCATATTCCCTTGCATCACAAGACTGAGCTCATGGTAACCGACAGTGGCTTCAAAGCCACCTTATCTTTAATGGACAATGTACTGTGTAGGTACTTTACACAACAAAAAGCATTTCTTTTATTCATTGGAACCATGGCTAGGGCTAAAAGTAAGCTGGTTATAACAATGAATGGAGAAAAAGAAATTAGAATGTCTTACGTAGCAAGTAGCACCACCAAACAGTACCAGCAGGTTGGTGTGGCAACCCTGGAAATTTGAAATTATGCTAGCCGAAATTAGTGCCGAATAACTGAAGGAACCGAATAACTGATTGCCGGATTTGTGATGGCGGACCTGTAGTCACCTTGTACCCTATATTAAGACCATTAAGACTACAAATATTTTAAGGTAAGTAAGGAGTGTACTGTATATGCATTTTATCACTCTAGGGTACTTTAAATGCCTAGTATACAGTGGACCCTCACCTAACATATTAATTGGTACCTGAGAATGAATATCGTTAGGCTAGTTTTTTAGCGTTAGCCGAGGCAAAATGTTACCGTTAAAATGTATCGTTAGGCGAATTTAACATTATGCGATGCGTTCGTTAGACGAGGGTCCACTGTATAATGTAATGTTCACTCGAGGAGAAACAAATTCAGATTGACTCAAAATGGCTGCGCAGGGAGGTGCGCAGACGTGGGCACGTCTGGTATGCGGGATGAAACACGGGGCACAGTGTGAAACTCTGGACAAAATTTATCCAAAAAGATGGTTCTAAACTCAAAGCGTACGATACTCAGGCTATACGAAACTCGGGGTTCCGCTGTATTTCTCTCAACCATAGACTTTCTTGATACAATTTTCTCAGCCCCTTGAAAATCAGTTGGGTAGTTAAAATCTCTCACATGAATAAACAGAGCATTAGACTCTTGTTCGGTTCTAATGCTATATTTATGTTGTAATCATAGTCTAGTGTTTTTTCTAGTTTATCGTTAACCTTTAACTGTCCAAACATTGGTCTACATTTTTACCTCTAGCACTCCAAATGCAGATCAACGTTTTATTTTTCCTGCCCTCAAATTTGATATCAGAGGCCTGATAAGTCTAGGCAGTATAGAATGGGTCTTAACACTCATGCACAGTATTAAAAAAATCTGGGACCACTTAGTATCTTGTGGGAGCACCAGTTCAGTTGAGGTGATTTGGTATTGTGGAACCCCAGGCACAAATAGTGTAGGTGAGGTAGGGATAGATTAGTGTAGCATAATGTAAGTAGTACTATTTGAGGTATATACAGTAGACCTTATATTACACAGGATTATTTTCTGTGTTTTGGTTATTACACTGTTGCAAAATTTTAGCATATTTTTATACAACACATTGTAAAATTGACTTAGCACGGGTTCCGTTTCTGGGCCAGGAAAAAGTTTGGGGGCATCGCCTGTGGGCTGCAGGGATATTTTCCTATTGTGCAGTAAGCTCTCAGGCCTTCTGGCTCTGGGTCTGGCCATTGTCTTTGCGGGGGGGAGGCCTACCTTCTTCCCCTGTCAGTGCTCCATGCATACGCGTCTCGTACGATTCTCAGAGCTGTACTGGCAAATTGTGTTCTGATCTTTTCATTGCCATATCTTGTATCTTTACAACCATGGCACCCAGTGAGGCATGCAAGTGATGCCGGAAGTGGCAAGAAAAAATTAAAGCATTTAAGTCTTGTGGTTACGTAGAAAATTGAGATATTTTATTTGCCAAAAAGTGGTTCTCATATGGCACACGTAGCGAGAGCTTATGGTTGAACATCATTTCTTACAGTTAAAAAGAATGAGGTAAATATACAGGCCTGTGTAATGAATAACTAAAGATATCATCTCGTGAAAGGAATAACATGTAAATCACAAGAAGTAAGTAAAACAGAAAGCTTATTGCTTAAGTGAACTGAACAAAAAACAAAGAAAGGTGTACCACTTAATTTCATCTTAACCCTTAAACGGTCCAAACGTATATATACGTTCACGCTCGTAGTGCCCCAACGTTGCCACGATAAGCCTGAGTCACCTTGACATGAGAGAATGGGTGTGCGCACTCACTGTGCGCACACCCATTAAAATAATTGGGGATGCCTGGGTACCATATGCTCTTTTTTCCTTTTAAAAAAAAAAAAAATTTTTCTAAAAAAAATTTGGGGCACTACGTGAGTGAACGTATATATACGTTTGGACCATTTAAGGGTTAATTAGGGAAAAAGCCTTACAGTTCTTTAACCCTTTGAGGGTTTTGGTTGTACTAGTACGTCTTACGCGTAGGGGTTTTTGACGTACTAGTACGCATAAATTCTAGCGGCCTCAAATCTAGTGAGAGAAAGCTGGTAGGCCTTCATATGAAAGAATGGGTCTATGTGGTCAGTGTACACAGTCTAAAAAAAATCCTGCAGCACACAGTGCATAATGAGAAAAAAAAACTTTGACCATTTTTTTGGAATAAATCAGCGATTTGCAGTGTATTTTCGTATGGTATTTATTGTTGTATTCTAGTTTTCTTGGTCTCATTTTATAGAATGGAAGACATATTACAGAAATTGAGATGATTTTGACTGGTTTTACAATGAAAGGTGCCTTGAAATTGAGCTCAAAGTAGCAGAAATGTTCGATTTTTACCAAACTTCAAAAGTAAACACATCGTGCCAAGCGTGCAATACACGTCAACTGGTGAGTCTAATATTCTTTCACAAGTACACCAATAATATTTATACCATTTTTTACACTAATGCAGTAGTCTGCATAACAGTAAATCTTATATTTTTTGTGAAAATAAAAATTCAAAGTGGAAGGCAAAAGAATATAAGAGGGGCCTTGAGACGTGACTAATGACTAGAGGAAATGTCATTTTAGTGCCAGGAATGTCTTTCTTGTTTATTCTGGACCCTATTCGGAAATTGGCATCTTTTGAAATTTGTGTGAAATTGGCAAAATTGCTAAATTCTGACCACTGTACTGGATAGTTGAATTTCATAAATGGGTGGTTTCTTGCACCCATTCGATAGAAAAAATGGAGTTCTAGCGAAATATTCATGTTTTTTGTCGACTAGTACAGTGAAATTGGCCGAAAATGGGGCTCAAAGTGGGCAAAATCGCCGATGCGTAAGCATCGCTGAGACCGCTAACTTTGCGAGAGCATAATTCCGTAAGTTTTCTATCAAATTTCAAACTTTTGGTGTCTTTATGATCGGGAAAAGATTCTCTATCTTTTCATAAGAGAAAATATTTTTTTTTTTTTTTAAATTTGGCCGACCCTGAGAACGAATTTCGGAGAGGGCCTATTGACCCTCAAAGGGTTAAAGTAGTGTGTGATCAGGAAGGATGGTCTGAAAAAGTGTGTGTTCAGCAGTGGCTGGTTCCACAACTTTAACCCTTTGAGGGTTGCGACCCCTGCTCGCAAACTTGCTCACAGGATCAAAGAATTTCCCCCCCCCAAAAAAAATTCTTATGATAGTCTTTTTCCAAAAGGTAATGAAACCTAAGGTACGAAATTTGATGGAAAACTTACAGAATTACACTCTTGCGAAGTTAGCGGTCTCAGCGATATTTACACATTGGCAATTTCGCACACTTTGAGCCCTATTTTGGGTCAATTTCATTGTTCCAGTTAACGAAACTCATAGCTATTACACTAGAACTCCTTTTTTTCTATAAACTGAACACAAGAAACTGCCCATTTACCAATTTCCACTACCCAGTAAAGTGATCAGAAATTACTAATTTGGCCAGTTTTACACAAAATTCGAGAAAGGCAAATTTCAAAACAGGGTCTAGAATAAATAATGCAGACATTCTTGGCAATAAAATAACATTTTCTCTGTTCATTAGTCATGTCTCCAAGCAACTCTTATATTACACTTGCTTTTCATTTTGAATTTTTATTCACACAAAAAATAGAAATTTGCTGTTCAGACTACTGTTAATTGTAATAATTGTATAAATAATATCAGCACTTTCATGAATGCATATTAGACCAGCCAGTTAATGTGTATTGGATGCGTGACGTGATTTGTTTACTCCTGAACATCAACAAAATCGAACATTTCCGCTACTTTGAGCTCAATTTCAAGCTACGTTTAGTTAGTAACCCATTCAAAATCATCTCTATTTCTATAATATATCTTCCATTCTATCAAATAAGACCAAGAAAACAAGAATATAACCATAAATACTATATAAAAATACACTACAAAATCGGACTTAAACCAAAAACATTGTCACATTTTTTTCTCATTATGCACTATGTGCTTCAGGATTTTTTTTTTTATACTATGCACACTGACCACACAGACTCATTCTCTCACATGAAGGCCTACCAGCTTTCTCTCACAAGATTTGAAGCCACTAGAATTTTTATGTAGTATTATGGGCTGACACTGGCTTCAAAGCTGTAGTATTATGGGACCAAGCCTGAAAGGGTTAAGTTGCATAATAGATTACATAATATTAAGTTTTCTGGTGAAAGTATTTCAGCTGATCGTACAGCAGCAAGTAACTTCCCTGCTGAATTGCAAGAAATTGTTTCTGAGGGTGACACTGAGCAAATATTTAATGCTGATGAGACATGTTTTTTGGAAGAAAATACCAATATCAGTCAGGAAGAGAAAAGTACACCTGACTTCAAGGCAGCAAAGGATCACTTCACCTTGCTCTTTTACAGCAATGCATTAGGTGATTTCAAGTGTAAGCCCATGATTATTTACCATTCCAAGATTCCCCATGCTCTGAAAGGTGTAGATAAAAACACTAGTAATTTGGAGGGCAAACTAGTCAGCATGGATGACAAAAGAAATATTTATTGACTCTTTAACTCTTTCATGGTCCAAGGCCAAAATCTGAAGGGATGCATCAGTGTCAAAGAAATTTTGAAAAAAAAAAAAAAATTATTTTTCTTACAGAATTAACCCTTAAACGGTCCAAAGAGATTGACGTTCAAATTCGTAGTGCTACAAAAGTAGATCTCTTTTTTTTACATATTTTCAAATATAAAAAAAAAAAGTAGATAAAAGTTTTTTTACACATTTTCAAATGTAAAACAAAAAAGAAGATCTACATTTTTTTACATACTTTCAGATGTTGAAAAAACGTATATATATGTTTGGACCATTTAAGGGTTAAAGATAATATTTTTGTGAAGGTAATAAAAGAAAAACAAAAATTTCTGATCAATACTTACCGAGATACAGTGGCAGGAAGTTGACCCAAAATGACCAGGTGGCGGAAACATCAGCGACTTCCACAAAATAGCATTTTTTTATTTTACGTTTTTTATACTTTTTTCTTTTCTTTTCTATTTTTTTTTCTAGTAACATTTGTGGTCTGTGAGACCAGTATAGTGTATATTGTATAAGTGTACACTCATTGTATTCAACACAATAGCTGCATTAATTTGTTTATTATTATATTCCTTACAAAACTTGTTTACAGATTTATTGTAAACAAAATGATGAAAATATTAGTGCGGTTATTGTGTTGAATGCAATGGTACCATATAGTACTATATGGTACAATGGTGCCATAGGGTACAATGGCACCATATGATACAGTGGTACCATATGGTAGAATATGGTACAATGGCACCATTTGGTACAGTGGTACCATATGATACAATGGTACCATATGGTGCAGTGGTACCTTATGGTACCATGGTACCATATGGTGCAATGGTACCTTGTGGTACCATGGTACCATATGGTGCAATGGTACCATATGGTACATTGTACCATATGGTACCATGATACCATATGGTTCATTGTACCCTATGGTACATTGTACCATTTGGTACTATATGGTACTGTTGTATTCAACACACTAAACACACTAATATTTTCATCATTATTTCATTTACAATAATTGTTTACAACAAAAATATGCAAAAATGTTATATATTAGTAATGTTCTACGTATTATATATTCACAAATGTACGGCTGCTCAACATGTTCCTTGAGGTGGATGACAAAGCGCTTTGTCTTGGAAACTGCCGAGTAACTAGCTAGCTTGCGCCATCACTCACTCAGTCTTGCCTGGTGCCTGGTGGCATCAACATATGTAACTGACCATATGGTACATGGTATCATATGTTACAGGGTACCATAGGGTACATTGTACTATATGGTATAGGGTACCATACAGTACAGGATAATATATGGTGCAGGGTACCATATGGTGCAGAGTACCATATGGTGCAGGGTACCATATGGTGCAGGGTACCATATGGTACAGGGTACCATATGGTACAGGGTACCATATGGTACAGGACACCATATGGTACAGATACACGGATCCATATGGAAGTAAGTCACCCTGACTTTTTTGGGTTATCCTAGGATTTTATACATACGCTGCTATGTATGATAATCTGTGTAACTGTATTTGTGTACACTTGAATAAACTTACTCAAGCACATGTGGCATTGTTAGTTTATTTAGCTATACACAAATAAAGTTACATAGATTATCATACATAACAACATATGTTTGGAGAACCTAGGATAACCAAAAAAAGTCAGACAGACTTTTTTCCATTAGGGTCCCTGCACCCTGTACCATATGGTACATTGTGCCATATGGTACCATTGTACCATATGATACCATTGTATGACATGGCACCATTGTACCATATGGTACAATGGTACCATATGGTTCAAAACCATAGAATTCCTCTTCAGATCTACTTCCATTAGTCTTGGGACTGTAAGTTGTGAAGAAGAGAGTCAGAATTCGCCAAGAGAGTAAGTGGGGAGTGAGAGCTTCCTTGCCGCCATGCATGATGAACTTTGGCTGCGTTCCCACAATGCCATGCAGGCGTCCAGATTTTTTCTATAGTGCGCACACTGACCACCCATACCTATTCTCTCAGATGTAGGCCTTCCAGCCTTCTTGCACTAAATTTGACACCGCTAGAATTTTGGCGTAGATCTATGGTTTGGACCCTCAACATAAAGCCATAGATCTATGGCACAGACCCTGAAAGGGTTAATTAACCCTTTCACTGTCGGTGCCATAATATTACAGCTTGCAAGCCAGTGTTGGTGCCGTAGTATTACGCCAAAATTCTAGCAGGAGAAAGCTGGTAGACCTACATGGGAGAAAATGGGTCTGCATGGTCACTGTGCGCAGTATAAAAAAATCGGGGAGGTCGCAGTGCGTTGGGGGAGTGCCAATTCAGTACGCCTTGTTCACCATTGTTCACCTTGTTCACCAAGAGAGAAGCTTACAACGACGTTTCGGTCCGACTTGGACCATTTACAAAGTCACACTGTGACTTTGTAAATGGTCCAAGTCGGACCGAAACATCATCGTAAGCTTCTCTCTTTTATGTGCGGGTTATTTGTGTATCATTCCAGTCACGGTATTGTGCCTTTTTTTGTTATTTACTTGTTCACCATGCCTAGTGGTAAGGAATACCTCACTCCCTGGCAAAATGGGACTCTTCCCTTCCCAAGTGATAGTTCTAACACAGATGGAAGTGTTAATGAAGATGAATTTCATGGTTTTGATGAGTTTATAGCTGAAAACAATGCCCAGGATACCGAATAGTACTGAAAACCCAGACAACCATCAACCTTCCACCTCTGGTGCTGGGCTGTCTCATTCATGTTCAGTTGTACCACAGTGAAAGAGGAAACTCATATTTTCTCGTGTCTCAAAGCTCAAAGAATATGTAAGTTTATTCAAGTACAGTAGGGCCCCACTTATACGGCGCGTTAGATTCCAGGCTGTCGCCGGAAAGCAGACATCGCCGGAAGGCAGAACTCCATTTTTTTCCATTTATAAATGCATATACATGTAAATGCCAGACAACAAGTTTACACTAAATTATATTAAGTTAGTAATAGAACTAGGCATTAAAAACACACAAAGTAAAATACAGTCACAGTAAATTCATTACTTGTCTTAAAGTATTTGTAATCTTAATGTAGGGAGAGAGGTGAGTAGTACTTATTTGTAGGAAGTCAGGTGCAGGTAGCCCAGGTGTAGGTAGCACTGGCTCCTCGTCTCATACTTAATGTATGATATTTAAAACATTCCAGAGAGGTAAAATACACATACAGTACACTCATTATTTACCTTAAAATATGTGTAGTCTTAATATAGGAAGAGAGGTGAGTAGTATTTATTTGTATAAAGTCAATGTAGCTAGCCGGTAGGTGTAGCCGGTAGGCGTAGCCTGGGCTACACCTACCAGCTACCTACACTGTGGCCCAGAGCCATATTATTAACATCGACATGCCTTGATCACTGAATTTAATCATTTCTAACAACTTCCTTTAGATGCCATCATAAACGAAGGTAGAAGTAATGAATAATTCATGCTGAAAATTGTAAACAAAAGCGGAGTGGGGGAGTGGCTGGGCCAAACGTAGATTCATACACGTTTTCTCTGATGGCTGAGCAGAGAAAACGTAATGTTGTCCCTCCACCCGGCTCCTCAAGTATTATTATCAGAGCATATAAAATATGCACTAAATGCCAGACAACAAGTTTACACTAACTTATATTAAGTTAGCAATAGAAATAGGCATTAAAAACACAATAAAAGGTAATATACACACAGAGTACACTTATTACTTACCTTAAAATATTAATATTAATGTGTGAGAGGTGAGTGGCAGGGTGTTTATTGAATAAAATCAGAATGGCACACCATCATCCTCTAACTTGGCACTTAAAGCAAGAGGCTTATGACTTCTCTTTTTATTACAGCTAACCTTAGACGCCATCGTCAATGAGAGCCAACTAGTTAACGAAAGAGTAAACGAGAGAGAGAACGAGATACAGAATTGAGACAATGTAAGAACACAAACTGAACAGGTAGTGGACAATCACTTGGTCAGGCGAAATAAATGCGTATTAATATGTGTCTACTTTTAGTTCATTCACGTCCATTTCTAAGAGTTTGTAAAACATTTATCTCAATATTTTTTATTTTAATAATAATTACCTCACAATGCAAATACTCTTACATTGTGTACAAGTTGTACAAGTTAGTTCAGAATAAACAAACAGCAACACACCATTTTTAGAGTGAATGAAGATAATAATAATAATAATATTATTATTATTTGTATTAATATTAATAATAATAATAATATTATTATTAATATTAATAATAATAATTATTATTATTATTATTATTATTTATTATAAAAAGTACTAAACCCACAAGGGTCGTGAATTGCTATACATAGAGTAAAGGCATACGAAAAGAATATTTTTCTACAGTTACCCCCCAGTGTTTGACTAGAGAAAACGTAATTCTTCCGTCACTACCTACACAGCTGCTTTGTAAACAAATCTCATATTTACATCAATTTTTATTCTGAGTGTATGTATCATGTTTATATGCTATGTAATGGGTTTCATGTATAATTTTGAGGAAAATATCATAGATGGATTAATGAAAATTGCCTATATTGATGTAAAGTAAGACATTTAGTGTGCCCAAGAGTGATTATTATTACGTAGTGTTGGTGTCATGAGTAGAGAGAGACTTAGCGATTTTAATGTGTACCTGCACACCAGCACAGTGTGCAAGTATATTTAGGTACAGGTACACATAAGTACAGTGGACCCTCAACCAGCTATATTAATCCGTTCCTTAGAGCTCATTGTTAATCGAAATAATCGTTAGTCAAGTTAATTTTCCCCATAAGAAATAATGGAAATCAAATTAATCCATGCAAGACTCCCCAAAGCATTGAAAAAAAAAATTTTACCACATGAAATATTAATTTTAATACACACAAACTGAAGAAGACATGCACAGTTACATGACACTTACCTTTATTGAAGATCTGGTGATGATTGATGGGATGGGAGGAGGGGAGACCGTTGATCTTGTTAGTGTTTAGAAGGGGAATCCCTTTCCATTAGCACTTGAGGTAGCAAGTCTTTTTCTGGGGTTACTTCCCTTGTTCTTTTAATGCCACTAGGACCAGCTTCAGAGTCATTGGACTTCTGTCGCACAACATATCTGTCCATAGAGGCCTGTACCTCTCGTTCATTTATCCTAAAGTGTTTCACAACATTGTCAGTGTAATAGTCACCAGCACTGCTTGCAATAGCTGTGTGAGGGTGATTTTCATCAAAAAAGGTTTGCATTTTAAGCCACATTGCACACATTTCCTTAATCTTTGAAGTAGGCAACTTCTCTCTCCCCTCCTCCGAAGCAGTTTCCTCAGGTGTGGCCTTTTACTGTTGAAGATGATCTAGCAGCTCATCAGTGGTTTGTTCTTCATTGTCCTCCTCTACCAACTCTTCCACATCCTCCCCACTAACCTCACCAATATGAGCACTAGTTCCAGGCATTTTTTCCTGTTCACCTGGGTGTTAGTCAACTGTTGTGGGTCACATCCTGGGGGACAAGATTAAGGACCCCCAATGGTAATAAGTTAGACAGTCCTCGATGATGCACTGACTTTCTTGGGTTACCCTGGGTGGCTAACCCTCCGGGGTTAATCGTTTCTCGGTAATTGTTTCACGTTAAGCCACACCAACAACACTCTCTCCACATCTTCGAGTAATACAGCTGATGGTGGTGCAGCAACAACAACAGCTGACTGTGGTGCAGCAGCAGCTGCACCTTTGGCAAGAACAGCTTCCTTGATTGCCGTTTTCTTACCCACAATAGTAGCGATGGTTGATTGGGGTATATTATACAACCTGACCCTCCGGGGTTAATCGTTTCTCGGTAATTGTTTCATGTTAAGTCACACCAACAACACTCTCTCCACATCTTCGAGTAATACAGCTGATGGTGGTGCAGCAACAACAACAGCTGACTGTGGTGCAGCAGCAGCTGCACCTTTGGCAAGAACAGCTTCCTTGATTGCCGTTTTCTTACCCACAATAGTAGCGATGGTTGATTGGGGTTTATTATACAACCTGACCAGCTCAGAGACACGCACTCCACTTTCATACTTAGCAATGATCCCTTTCTTCATCTCCATAGTAATTCTCACCCTTTTTGCTGTAGGGTTGGCACTAGAAGCTTTCTTGGGGCCCATTGTGACTTATTTTGCAGGTGCAATCACTACAAAGGCTGTGATAATATGAAATGTTCCAGTTGTATGTTTGGAAGCGACCGCGGTGGCTGGCTGGCTTGTAAACACTGTCACCCAAGGGACAAGTGAGGCGTGCTCAGGCCAAAGTGGATGCGTATGGTACGGAACGAATAGCTCTGGTCGGGTTTTTAAGCGCTAGTTGAGGCAAAATTTTTGCGTTAAAATGTATCGCTAGTCAGATTTATCGTTAATCGATGCCATCGCTGGTTAAGGGTCCACTGTATAATTATCAGAGTACATATAAAATATGCAGTAACTTTAAAACACTTGAAATTTGGAAAAGTTTCCTGACATAATAGATGTGGTCATGGAAAATGTAAACAAACCAGGTGGGGGCACCGTATTTAAAAGACCGCTTGCCGTATAGCAAATTTTGGTCATAATTTGACAACGCCATATTAGCGGAACGCCGTAAGGCGAAACGCCGTAAAGCGGGGCCTTACTGTATACACAAATACAGTTACACAGATTTTCATACATAGCAGCATGTGTGTGGAGAACCTAGGATAACCCAAGAAAGTCGAAGTGACTTATTTCCATGTGGGTGGTGGGGAAGACAGCATGGTTGGTGGGGAAGATAGCATGGTTAGTGGGGAAGGCAGTATGGTTGGTGGGGAAGATAGCATGGTTGGTGTGGAAGATAGCATGGTTGGTGGGGAAGATAGCATGGTTGGTGGGGAAGATAGCATGGTTGGTGGGGAAGATAGCATGGTTGGTGGGGAAGATAGCATGGTTGGTGGGGAAGATAACATGGTTGGTGGGAAAGGCAGCATGAATAATGGGTAATGTTACTATTGGGATGGATAATATACATGTGGCAGCAGGTAGTGGTGCTGGTGTAATGTGTCATGTAGCACCAGCAGCACCCCAGGTTGGTAGCCATGCTGCTGACTCAGCACATCCACAACAAAGGCCACTTTCAACCACCCACACTCCACAGTAACATGCACAACCATAACCACAACCACAACAACCCACCCACAAAAATGCAGAGACACTCGTGTTATGTGTGAGGATTGTAAAACAGCACTGTGCATAACACCATGTTTCAAAGAGTTCTACAAACTGTAGCAGTTATAGGAATGTGTCCAGTGACTCTATATGTGTATACAGTAGATCATCATTTAGCACGAGTTTATTTGGCACAATTCGGGTATAGCACGACTGAAGAATTGCAGCACAGTTTTATGTAACATGTTGTAAAATTAATTTAACCCTTTATCAGGCAAATTGCCATATTGCCATAAAATTAGAAATTCGAACTGAACTCCCTATAGTGGATAGAGTAACTCAATATAAGGTCAATGAGCCCATATAAATGGAATTCTGATGATTAGTTTTCAAGCAACTGCAAATCTCCGAAGCATGAAAATTTCCGACCTTGCCCGACATAGGGAGTACAGTGGACCCCCGCATAGCGATATTAATCCGTGCAAGAGAGCTCATTGTTATGTGAAATTATCGTTATGCGAATGAATTTTCCCCATAAGATATAATGGAAATCAAATTAATCCGTGCAAGACACCCCAAAGTATGAAAAAAAAAATTTTTTACCACATGAAATATTAATTTTAATACACACAAACTGAAAAAGGCATGCACAATTACATGACACTTACTTTTATTGGAGATCTGGTGATGATTGATGGGATGGGAGGAGGAGAGAGTGTTAGTGTTTAGAAGGGGAATCCCCTTCCATTAAGACTTGAGGTGTCAAGTCCTTTTCTGGGTTACTTCCCTTCTTCTTTTTAATGCCACAAGGACCAGCTTCAGAGTCACTGGAGTTCTGTCGCACAACATATCTGTCCATAGTGGCCTGTACCTCTCGTTCCTTTATGACTTCCCTAAAGTGTTTCTCAACATTGTCAGTGTAATAGTCACCAGCACTGCTTGCAATAGCTGTGTGAGGGTGATTTTCATCCATGAAGGTTTGCACTTCAAGCCACTTTGCACAGATTTCCTTAAATCTTTGTAGTAGGCAATTCTTCAATTTCTCTCTCCCCTCCTTCGAACCAGTTTCCTCAGGTCTGGCCTCTTGCTGTTGAAGTTGATCTATCAGCTCATCAGTGGTTAGTTCTTCATTGTCCTCCTCCACCAACTCTTCCACATCATCCCCACTAACTTCCAACCCCAAGGACTTTCCCAATGCCATAAT
Organism: Cherax quadricarinatus; assembly: GCF_026875155.1. Taxonomy (NCBI): domain Eukaryota; kingdom Metazoa; phylum Arthropoda; class Malacostraca; order Decapoda; family Parastacidae; genus Cherax; species Cherax quadricarinatus. The sequence goes on from NC_069402.1 coordinate 112,961,716, forward strand.
GGATTCCTCAACTGGCATAGGATTCTCAGGGTTAGCCTGAAACCCTTCAAAATCCCTTTGGTCTACACATTCTGGCCACAGTTTCTTCCAAGCAGAGTTCAAGGTCCTCTTAGTCACTCCCTCCCAAGCCTTACCTATAAGGTTTACACAATTGAGGATATTAAAGTGATCTCTCCAAAACTCTCTTAGAGTCAGTTGAGTTTCTGAGGTCACTACAAAGCACCTTTCAAACAGAGCTTTTGTGTACAGTTTTTTGAAGTTTGCAATAACCTGCTGGTTCATGGCTGCAGAGAGGAGTGGTATTAGGAGACAAAACTTCACCTTAATGAATTTCATGTCCCCATAAAGTCGCTCTGCCACGTCTGTAGGATGACCAGGGGCATTGTCTAACACCAGGAGGCACTTAAGTTCTAATTTCTTTCAGTTAGGTAATCTTCACATTGGGGCAAATGCATGGTGTAACCATCATAAAAAAGTCCCTAGTGACCCAATGCCTTACTGTTTGCCCTCCACAACACACACAAATTTTCCTTGAGGACATTCTTTTGCCTGAACGGTCTGGGAGTTTCAGAGTGATACACTAATAAAGGTTTCACTTGCAATCACCAGTAGCATTGGAACACATCAACAGAGTAAGCCTGTCTTTCATAGGCTTATGTCCTGGGAGTGCCTTTTCCTCCTTGAGTAATGTAGGTCCTGCTGTGCATTTCTTCCCAAAACAGGCCTGTTTTCATCACAATTAAACACATTGTTCAGGTTTCAGTCCTTCAGTTTCTATGTACTCCTTGAATTCCTGCACATATTTTCCAGCTGCTTTGTGGTCCGAACTGGCAGCCTCACCATGCCTTATCACACTATGTATGCCACTATGCTCTTAAATCTCTCAAACCAACCTTTGCTGGCCTTAAATTCACTCACATTATCACTAGTTGCAGGCATTTTTTTAATTAAATCCTGATGCAACTTCCTAGCCTTTTCACTTATGATCACTTGAGAGATGCTATCTCCTGCTATCTGTTTCTCATTTATCCACACCAATAAGAGTCTCTCAACATCTCCATCACTTGCGATCTCTGTTTCGAAAACACAGTTAAACCTTTGGCAAGAACAGCTTCCTTGATTGCCTTTTTGTTGCCCACAATAGTAGCGATGGTTGATTGGGGTTTACTATACAACCTGGCCAGCTCAGAGACACGCACTCCACTTTCATACTTATCAATGATCTCTTTCTTCATCTCTATAGTAATTCTCACCCTTATTGCTGTAGGGTTGGCACTAGAAGCTTTCTTGGGGCCCATGGTCACTTATTTTGCAGATAAAATCACCAGAAACACTGTAATAATACGAAATGTTCCGATTGTATGCTTGGATGTTACCGCGGAGGCTGGCTGGTAAACAATGCCACCTGCGGAACATGTGAGGCTGGCTAAGGGAGCGGTCAGGTTCACGCGCGCGGAGCAAAAAGCAATTCGAAAAAATATGAAAATGGAGTTATTGTTACCAAAAAATAGCTGAACTTTCTGGCTACACTCTGGTATAATTATTATCCTTGTACGATGTTTCTAAAAGGAATTACAGCCATTTATAACAAGCATGGTGACAGCGCTGATGCGTCATATTGCGTAAGAAGCGCTGACGCGGCTGTGTTTACGTTTTTCCCCCTTGTTATTTTTATCGTTTTCGTATATCTTTATGTCTAATATAATACAAATTCACTGTCTGAGATCATGCCCGAGCGGGCGGAGCTAATATGGTCAAGTAACCAGTCAGGTACCCTCGGTATAGTACCCAAAATGGCCGACACCTCCAGCCAACAAAATATTCCATAAATATTCCATACCCACGCTAATATCAATTATAAAGCTTATGTATCTGTCACAATTGATCTATTATGACATAATGCAATATAATAATAGCATATAAACATAAAAAGCACACCGAAAAAAATAATATATAGCATAATATGATGCCCAAGAGGGAAAAATTTCTATCGGTGTATCCCCTGAAGTTTCGTTATCTCTTACAAGTGATGAGAGAAAACGAATTTACAATGGTTAACTGTAATAAACACTTGTAGGTCACGCAAAAAGTGTAAAATAAAGCGAATTTTTCGGGGAAAAAAATTATTTCCCGGGCAGCTGGGGTGCCGCATGCTTCGGCCTATATCTCGAAAGTAACTTATTTACCTATTTAGGGGCAATCCATCTTTATTTATAATTGAATTGACTTGATTTTCACAACAAACATTGGAGAATGATTGCTTTACAAGTTTACATGTACCTGTCTGAACTATCCCAAATATTTTTAGATTTATGTGGGCAACAAGACCAACATCTTCCAATATGTCAAAAAAGTTATGAAACTTATTTTTTTTTAGCATGAAGATAAGGTTTATTTTAGAATAGGTACACTTACAGTGATGGAATTAGAGGTGTTCTATCAGCAGCAAGTGTCAAAACCACTTTTCCAAGTACCACTGAGAAGGACTCCCCTGCCAAATGCAATTTTTCGTAAATTTTGCATATTTCATTTCCTTTTTGGCCGATATGATTGAAACTTCAGCACAGGATATTTGATATAAGCTTCTAATAGTACACCAAAAATGAACGTAATCGGTTGAAAAATAAAGAAGTCGATATGTTACACCTGACCGCTCTCTAAGGGCGCACATTAGACGCGTCCCGGATGAACAGCGTTGAGCGGGTTTTTTAGCGGTATGCGAGGCAAAATCTTGGCGATAAAATGTAGCGGTATGCGGATTTTTAAATTTATTATACAAACAGACAATATCAAAAACATAAATGGAACTTGTATCAAAACAGTTTGTATGTATTAGAAAAATTTAAAAATGAAACAAGTAGCAACAAAGACACATTGCAAAGGGATAAAACTTTCAAGTCCCATATTCCTGAGATTCATGAGGAAGACCAATTATTCTATATTGCTAAGTGATAGTATGGTAGTCCCTGAAACAATTTCTATTACTCTTTATGCACAGATTTACTTTGCATACAGGACACTGAAATGAGGATGTGACATATTTCTTCGAGTTGCTGCAATACTTGCAACTAAACGGCTTTTTCCCTGGCAGTGGCAAGTGGTTTAGAGTTCTGTCAAGCCTAACACTGTCATCAGGTCTTTGTGCACGTTGGCCCTGCAAGTATTCATCACCACTATCAGCAATTCTGGGTCATCTACTTCTGGTTCTGAGTCACTGTCCTCCAAAATGCAGACATATTTTGACCTGGTGCTGGAGGGCTCCCCATAAAACAACTTCTCATTGATCTGGAAGGACAATAAAAACCTTCTGTATAGATCCAGACCACTACAGAATTCATATATGCAGTAGAATTTTTTTTATAAATATTTATTTTACTGAAATTGTACTATGTCACTTCACGGGCAGCCATGAAAATTTGTGAGCTTCCTTTGTTGCACTTTTTTCAACTGCATGCTACACTCACATTATACTTCACAGGGACTTTATGTATATATCAAAATATGCCTAAACTATTCATGTACGCACTAAACACAACAATAAGTACTTACCGACATTGTAGAGGGTAAAACCCAAGAGTATATTAGTGACACTGGTTGGAAAAATCCCACTCTGGGTGATGCCAAGCCACAAGTGTTTATTTTTTGTTCTCTCAACCAATGGGAAGGCGGCAAACGCCATCACCACTTAGCTGAAGCAACTCAAGGAAGGCTTGTGATTGGTTCTCCTCAAGGAAGGTTCCTTGATGTTGGTGAGGGGCTCTTGATTTAGGGAATTGGATCTGTGCTCCAGTTCCCCGAATTAAGCCTGAATGCCTTCCACATCCCCCCCCCCCCAGGCACTGTATAATCCTCCGGGTTTAGCGCTTCCCCTTGATTATAATAATAATAATAATTGTGATTGGTTAGAATTAAAGATCGGGAATCCAGATGCGCGGCGCGTGTAGGATGACACGCGCAAACTTGCACGTGTTTAAGCTAGAAAATTTTAGAGGCTGCGCAACAAAGGGTTAAGGGGTACATAGAGGCTGAAAAATTAAAACCTCAACAAGTGTTCAACTGTGACAAAACAGGCCTGTTTTGGAAGAAAATGCCAAACAGGACCTACATTACTCAGGAGGAAAAGGCACTCGCAGGACACAAGCCTATGAAAGGCAGGCTAACTCTCATGTTTTGTAGTAATGCTAGTGGGGATTGCAAAGTGAAGCCTTTACTCATGTATCACTCTGAAACTCCCAGAGTGTTCAAGGAAAACAGTGGCGTCAAGGCTAATTTGTGTGATGTAGAAGGCAAAAAGTAAGACATGGGTCACTAGGGACATTTTCCATGATTGGTTCTATCATGTGTTTCACCCCACTGTGGAAAAAATACCTCCTGGCAAATAAATTGGACCTCAAGTGCCTCCTGGTATTAGACAATGCTCCTGCTCATCCTCCAGACTTGCAAGAGTGAATTGTGGGGGAGTTGAGTTTCATAAATGTCAGGCTTTTGCCTCCTAACACCACTCCTCTCCTCCAGCCCATAGACCAGCAGGTCATTTCAAATTTCAAAAAACTGTACACCAAAACAGTGTTTCAAAAGTGCTTTGAAGTGACCTCAGACACTGAATTGACCCTAAGAGAGTTTTGGAAAGATCACTTCAGTATCCTCAGTTGCATAAACCTTATAGGTAAGGCATGGGAGGGAGTGACTTGCAGGACTTTGAACTCGGCTTGGAGGAAATTGTGGCCAGAATGTGTAGAAGAGAGGGATTTTGAAGGGTTTGGGGCTAACCCTGGGGAGCCTATACCAGTTGTGGAATCTGTTGTGTCATTGGGGAAGTCCATGTGGTTGGAGGTTAGTGGCAAGGATGTGGAAGAATTGGTGGAGGACGATGATGAAGAGCTAACCACTGATGAGCTGCAAGAGCATCTGCAACAGCAACAGACCACAGCTGAGGAAATTGCTTCAGAGGAGGGGAGAGAGAGAGATGGAGGAAGTTGCCTTCTTGGACGATTAAGGACATTTGTACAATGTGGACAAAGGTGCAAGCCTTTGTGGATGAACATCACCCTGACACAGCTGTTGCAAGCTGTGCTGGTGACTTTTACAATGACAATGTTGTGTCCCATTTTAGGGAAATCTTAAAGGAATGCCAGAAACAGAGCTCTATGGACAGATTTTTGGTGCGACAGAGGTCCAGTGACTGTCAAGTTGTTCCCAGTGGCATTAACCCTTTCAGGGTTGACAGGCCCTCTCCCAGACTTGTTCTCAGGGTCGCCCAAATTTCAAAAAGAAAAAAAAAATTCTTTTCTTATGAAAAGATAGAGAATGTTTTCCCGATCATCATGAAACCAAAAGTATGAAATTTGATGGAAAACTTACGGAATTATGCTCTCGCGAAGTTAGCGGTCTCGGCGATGTTTACGCATCAGAGATTTTGCCCACTTTGAGCCCTATTTTTGGCCAATTCCAGTGTACTAGTCTACAAAAATCATAACTAGTATTTCGCTAGAACTCCATTTTTTTCTATCGAATGAGTACAAGAAACCACTCATTTACCGATTTCAACTATCCAATACAATGGTCAGAATTTAGCAATTTTGCCAATTTCACACAAATTTCAAAAGATGCCAATATCCGAATAGGGTCCAGAATAAACAAGAAAGACATTCCTGGCACTAAAATAACATTTCCTCTGTTCATTAGTCATGTCCCCACGCCCCTCTTAGATTCTTTTGCTTTCCACTTTGAATTTTTATTCTCACAAAAAAAACAGAAGATTTACTGTTATGCAGACTACTGCATTAGTGTAGAAATGGTATAGATAATATCAGCGCACTTGTGAAAGAATATTAGACTCACCAGTTGACGTATATTGGACGCATAGCATGATTTGTTTACTTTTTAACTTTGGTAAAAATCAAACATTTCTGCTGCTTTGAGCTCAATTTCAAGGTACTTTTCATTGTAAAACCAGTCAAAATCATCTCAATTTCTGTGATATGTCTTCCATTCTATAAAATGAGACCAGGAAAACTAAAATACAGTGGACCCCCGGTTAACGAACTTTTTTCATTCCAGTAGTATGTTCAGGTGCCAGTACTGACCGAATTTTTTCCCATAAGGAATATTGTGAAGTAGATTAGTCCATTTCAGACCCCCAAACATACACGTACAAACGCACTTACATAAATACACTTACATAATTGGTCGCATTTGGAGGTGATCGTTAAGCGGGGGTCCACTGTATAACAATAAATACTATACGAAAATACAGTGCAAAGTCGAGGTTTTAATCCAAAAACACGGTCAAAGTTTTTTTTTCTCATTACGCACTGTGTGCTGCAGGATTTTTTTTACACTCCACACACTGACCACATAGACCCAGTCTTTCATATATCAATATCAATTTCATTATGTTTATTAGTGACTATACTCTATATGACCAAAGTGCTTCAGCAGTGTACTTATCCAAACCTCCCACCACTTCAGAAATCAGTATTAGAACTCACCACATAATACAGGATATAAACAACCACTATTTAAACCTAAAAGATGAATGATCATTTGACTCTGATCTAAACCTCCAAATCTAACACACAATCAAAACTTATTGGAAAGTAATTCCCTTTTGTTACACAGCATCACAAGCCAGCACTATCCTGAACACTGCTCAAAGTCAATCATTTCTTAACTACAACGTCAAATCCTTAAGCAAGCACTAATGATGACCTCCTGGCACTCCTAGAGTCACTAAGATGCCCTTCTCCTGCATTATTCTTCCTGAGACCTGGCTTAAGCAGGACAAAAATTGAAAATCTACCCACTACCAGGATACACAGCAACCCCCAACTGCAGACCATACCAAGTTCGGGGTGGCACTGCAATCTATAATACTCTAACCAACTATCTTGTATTATCACTAATACATGGGGAAAATACATTTTTGGGCTAATTTTACTGTAAAAAACCTCAAGACGCATATAACAATCGGTGCCATATACCGAATACCCCACACAAACATCCCAAACTTCAGTGAGAATCAAAAGTCACTAATAACAAACAGACAAATAAACAAGCACCACCTTCTCTTAGCTGGAAAACTTCAATATCAACCATGGCCACCAGATGATCAACTGTAACTGATTTCATCAACAATATGAACACACTTCTCATCCCAACAATAACTAAACCAACCAGGCTGACTGAGACAAGTGCAACCATAATAGACCACATATGGTCCAATATACTAGCCCCCCTTAAATCAGGGATAATCACAGACAGCACTACTGACCACTACCCAACCTTCCTCTTAGCAAACATTAGTAAGCCACCACTCGAATACAAAGAAGTTTCATTAAGACTCCATGACGAGGCCTCAATAAGGAATTTCACAGCAGACCTAGAGACTATTGACTGGCCTACAGAATTCTCCAATGCCAATGGTATTGACGATTGGACAGACATTTTTCTTAACAAAATACTTAACTATACAACAAACATTGTCCTATAAAAAACGAAACAGATCACGAATAAACGGCTTGGTTGCCCATGGCTAACCAGCACATTCTGAAATCCATTGATAAGAAACACCCAAAATGAAAAGCAATATAGACAGGCTTAATACACAAAGATATTCTTTGACAATATTCAACAGTTCTCACCAAATTAATAAAGAAAGCCAAACAACTGTATTACTCCAGCAATTCACTGACACAAGAGGAATATAAAAAAGACCTGGAAAACACTTTCCCAGATTCTGGGACCCACAAACTGAAAAAAACAAGAATAATTGTTCTAACTAAACCTCATGAAACACCACTGCATCCCACTGATACAGCTAACAAGATAAACGACTTCTTCTCAAACATAGGATCTAATCTCGGCAGTAAAATCCCACGTACCAATGCCCGTGCCGGGGACTACGTAGATGGGAATTTCCCAAATTCCCCTTTTATCTTGTACCAACTAAGCCCACGGAAGTCACCACGATCATAGTCACTTAAAAATAACTCGGGGAAATCTGTTTCATGTCCCACCATTATTGTACAAGCGAGCGGCCCAAAGTCCTTTCGCATGCAAACACATACTTTTTAAAAAGTCACTAGAAAATAGCACTTTCCCGACACTACTCAAGACAAACAAGGGTTACACCAATACATAAAGGTGTGACCCTACAGACGTAAACAACCTTAGGCCAATAAACAAACTTTTCCAAATTTCTATCCAAAATCTTTCGAGAAACTCGTGGCACAGGAGACTATATTCATTTATAACAGCACAAAACATACTCAACCCCCTCCAATTTGGATTCAGGAAAAATAAAACACTAATGATGCAATTATAAAAATGCTAGACCTGCTTTACAAAGCATTGGAAAATAAGGAATATCCGCTAGGAATTTTTATTGACCAAGAAAAGCGTTTGACACAGTAGAAACCACGGGATCCTACTCCACAAACTTGACCACTATGGTATAAGAGGGGCCCTGCGCTTGCATATTTTTTAAAACCTACCTTTTTAAAAGGTATCAGTATGTCACCATTAAAGACACAGCCTCATCAATACGGGCCCCTTGATACGGAATTCCACAGGAAGTGTCCTTGGACCCCTGCTCTTACTCATTTACATCAATGATCTTCCAAACATATCCCAACACCTGAAACCCATTCTCTTTGCTGACGACACGACTTATGTCATCTCCCACCCTAATCTTGCCACCCTCAACACCATTGTTAACGAGGAGCTGCTCAAAATATCGACTTGGATGACAGCCAATAAACTTACACTTAACACTGGCAAAACCTACTATATTATGTTTGGTAGCAGAGCACGTGTTGCGCAACTTAACATTAAGATCGACAACACTCTAATTGCCAGACATAATGAGGGCAAATTCCTTGGCCTATACCTGGAGTACCTGGAGTTTACCTGGAGAGAGTTCCGGGGGTCAATGCCCCCATGGCCCGGTCTGTGACCAGGCCTCCTGGTGGATCAGAGCCTGATCAACCAGGCTGTTGCTGCTGGCTGCACGCAAACCAACGTACGAGCCACAGCCCGGCTGATCAGGAACTGACTTTAGGTGCTTGTCCAGTGCCAGCTTGAAGACTGCCAGGGGTCTGTTGGTAATCCCCCTTATGTGTGCTGGGAGGCAGTTGAACAGTCTTGGGCCCCTGACACTTATTGTATGGTCTCTTAACGTGCTAGTGACACCCCTGCTTTTCATTGGGGGGATGGTGCATCGTCTGCCAAGTCTTTTGCTTTTGTAGTGAGTGATTTTCGTGTGCAAGTTCGGTACTAGGAAATAGGGTAGTTGATGAGTGGAACAGTCTACCTAGTTGGGTTATTGAAGCTGGGACTTTGGGTAGTTTCAAATCTGGGTTGGATAAGTACATGAGTGGGAGGGGTTGAATTTGAGTGGGACTTTCACATCAGAGCTTATTTCTTGGGTGGCATTGAAAATTGGGTTGGGCAAATGTTTTGTTAGTGGGATGAATTGTAAAGGACCTGCCTAGTATGGGCCAGCAGGCCTCCTGCAGTGTTCCTCCTTTCTTATGTTCTTATGTTCTAGTCCCTCTAGGATTTTCCAGGTGTATATAATCATGTATCTCTCCCTCCTGCATTCCAGGGAATACAGGTTTAGGAACCTCAAGCACTTCCAGTAATTGAGGTGTTTTATCTCCGTTATGCGCGCCTCGACAACAGCCTAAATTTCAGCACCCACATCCAACACATAACAAAAAAAGTATACAAAACGGTGGGGATCCTCTCCAAGATACGATACTACGTGCCACAAACTGCCCTTCTCACACTATACCATTCACTTATACAGTGGTCCCTCGTTTTTTGTAATTGATCTGTTCATGGAGCCGTTACTATAAACGAAATTTATGATTTGCAAATCAATTTTCCCCATAAGAAATAATGTAAATACAATTAATCCGTTCCTGACACCCAGAAGTATTAAAACAAAAAAAATTTTTACATGAAATATACTGTAGTACATAAACAATACAATGGGAAATGATGAATGAATCATTAACAGCGTAACACTTACCTTTATTGGAGATTCTTCATAGTGTATAGGAGACTGGAAAGGGGGAGAGAGATTGGATTGTTTACAGTTTGGAAGGGGAATCCCCTTCCAGCAACACCTCAGGTACCAATTGCTTCTCTGGGGTTGCTTCTCTTCTCTGTTTCTTAATGCCACTAGGACCACCTTGAGAGTCACTCTAGTCCTGTCTCGCAAAGTAACTGTGGAGAGAGCTCTGTTTCTGGCGTCTCTTTAACACTTCCCTAAAATGGCCCAAGACTTTGTCACTGTACATATTTCTCACCTTCTTTACCACAGGCTTGGCACTAGGAGCTTTCTTTGGAGCCATGGCAGCTTATTTAATACTTGCAAACACTAAAATGAGTAGAATATTATGAAATATTTCGTAGGAGCACTTGAGGGGACCTTCACTCACTGGTAAACAATGCCAGACTGGCTGGGTAGCGAGGCCACCCCAGCTCACACCGTGAATACGCGTCCCGGGCGAACTACTATTCGCAAGTCAACCTATGAAAAGCGAGTCCATGTTTATATGAAAATACCCCTCTGATTGGCGAAATTTATGATTGCCGAAAACTACGAAAAGCGAGGGACCACTGTACATCCATACCTCACCTATGCTATCTGTGCTTGGGGTTCAACTGCAGCAACACACCTAAAGCCAATAATAACCCAACAAAAAGCTGCAGTAAGAATAATCACTAAATCCCATCCCTGGCAACACACCCCCCCACTCTTCATAGATCTAAACTTACTCCCTGTTTAGAACATCCACACTTATTACTGTGCAATCTATATCTACAGGACCTTAAATTCCAATACAGTGGACCCCCGCTTAACGATCACCTCCAAATGTGACCAATTATGTAAGTGTATTTATGTAAGTGCGTTTGTACGTGTATGTTTGGGGGTCTGAAATGGACTAATCTACTTCACAATATTCCTTATGGGAAAAAATTTGGTCAGTACTGGCACCTGAACATACTACTGGAATGAGAAAAGTTCGTTAACCGGGGGTCCACTGTATTAACCTTGACCTCAAATGCTTTCTTGATAGTTGTGACAGGATCCACAGGCATAACACCAGACACAAACATCTCTATGACATTCTCTGTGTTCAACTAAACCTTTACAAAAATTCTATGTATTTCAAAGGACCTAAAATCTGGAACACCCTACCTGAAAACTCTAGAACTACAGACATATTCATCACTTTCAAAACTACAGTTAGAAAACATCTTATCTCCCTGATCCACCCCGACTACTAACTACATGATAACCACCTGGTGGTTCACAATTACACTCACTCACCCACTGACTATAAACCCAGAAATACTAATCTTAATCTTAAAATAATAAATCCTAACTAGTCATAAGTTTGCCTATGATACTCCAATATAGACACTTTGTATTGTGCCAAAACAAAAGCATTCACATTGCTAAACTCACAAATTATGATGTAGTCACTTAGCCTTAATACCATAATCTGTAAGGATTTAATGTTAAGAATTAATCTAAGTCTGCTCGAAATGCCTAGCCATGCTAGGTGTCCTAGTGGCCCCGTCTGTAATTAGTATTTTATAACATGTAAACCACACAGTATCCAAAACCTGTAAACCCCACATTGTAACCCTTATAGAGAATAAACTTGAATTGAATTGAATTTCATATGTAGGCCTACCAGCTTTCTCTCACTAGATTTGAGGGCACTAGAATTTAGGCATACTAGTATGTCAAAAACCCTGGTGCGTAAGCCGTACTAGTATGTCAGAAACCCTGAAAGGGTTAAAAAACAAAGAAGGGAAGTAACCCCGGAAAAGGACTTGCTACCTAAAGTCCTTATGGAAGGGGATTCCCCTTCCAAAGAATAGAGCACCTCTATCATCTCCCCTCCTCCCATCTCATCACTCGTCAATAAATCTTCAATAAAGGTGAGTGTCATTTATTCTTCATGTATTATTCATGTCTCATTGTTTTCTGTGTAGGAAAAATGTATGTTTCATGTGAACAAAAAAGAAATTTTATTACTTTTGGGTGTCTGGAATGGATTAATTGGATTTCCATTATTTCTTATGGGGAAAATTAAATCGGATAATGATAGAATCGGTTAAGGACAAGCTCTCTAGAATTTATTAAAATCGTTTTCCCGAGGAGTCCACTGTACTAATAGACTACTTAAGTCTAGACAGGTGAAAAGTGTGTACTAGTAGTGGTTACCAATGTTTTGCTGATGGTGGCGCCAACTACTGGCAGCTTTTTGAAGTTTTTCTTTACTGTTATTATTACTACAGTCCCCATCCCTTTATTGAAGCCCTTGGGGCCAGCAGTGTTTCGAATTTCAGAATTTTTCGAACTTCAGAATGAAGGTGGGTTCTAGGCGAACAGGTCTACTGCAGTTTTCCTCCTTATTGAAATATAAACACATTGCAGCATAATGTGATCCTTTATTGACAACGTTTTGCCCACACAGTGGGCTTTATCAAGCCACAAACAGATCTACTTGGGTGGAAGGTTCGTGAATATTTATAGGACGAGGTCAGGTTGAGAATGCTGGGTCAGGTGGAGAAAGCTGCATGTGACAGTCTACCGAGTAGGGTTATAGAGTCTAATACCTTGGGTAGCTTGGAAGAGAGATTGGATAAGTATATGAGTAGACCTTCTGCGGTGTTTCTCCATTCTTATGTTCTAATGTGGGATAGCGATGAAGAAGTTTCTTGGCAAGGGGTTCAGCTATGTTTTAGAAGCCGTTATTCTGGTTGAAGTTGTTAGATATAGAGATAATTGCGATGATTCCCAGGATTCTTTCGGTACTGAGTGTTGTCTTCTCTGCGATAATTCTTGTGGTTTATGTAAGTATGATGCTTGAGCCAGAGCTTCACTAAGCATCATCTAGTAATATTTCCAAGGAGCCAGGCACTACTGTGTTATGTCATCATTCGGAGGCTGGAAACTCTAACGATTTGTACAGGATAGTGTGAAGATGCCTTAGAGTGTCAGAGGATACTCAGACCTAGGGTGGGAAAGTCATCCTGTGATGGTGCTTGTTTGAGTGGTTCTTTCTCAATCAGGGATGGCCTTTTAAGAAGAAAAACTTCTTGAACCAGTTTGTTCCTTCTCTGTGAGAGTACGGTTCTGCAGGACATTAACATATTTGCTAGTGATTTGCGGAGGGTGGACAGGTTGTGGATGCAAAGTCAAGGGCATGCAGAATTCAGTTTTTGACAATAGTCCATGCCCTATCGCTAACTGCCCTCTTCAGTGAAAGTTCCACCTTTAACTCGGACTCCATTGACATTTTAAATGAAATTAACTTATTATACCAACTGTGATATTCATCTCACCATCCTCTTCCTCACTAAGGCCTTAATTAATTCCAGTCATCCATACCTTTGCAATTGAATTCATCATTGTGCTGTATGACCTATATGGCTTTAACACCTGTTTTCAAAATACAAAAATTATTGTGTGAAAAAGGGTTTCATGGCTAGTAATATACAGTAAGAGTTGTGAATCTTTAGAAAGTTGCACTTATTTTCATGTAACAGAAGTTCATCATTTGTATTAATATTTTATTTTTTTGTATATTATCAAATCCGCGAATTCCCACCAGGCAGGGTGGCTCGAAAACAGAAAAACTTTCACCATCATCACAGTCCTCACTGTCTTGCCAGAGGTGCTTTAACAACTACAGTTTTAACTGCAACACTTATCCCCTCCTTCAGAGTGCAGCACTGTACTTCCATTCTCAGGACTCAAGTCCGGCTGCCGGTTTCCTGAATCCCTTCATAAATTACTTTGCTCACACTCCAACATGACATCAATATTAAAAACTTATGTTCTCCAATCTCACATCCTATAAACATCGCTCACTGCATGCCTGCTGAAGTCCAAGCCCCTCGCACACAAAACTCTTACCCCCTACCCTCCAACCCTCCTATGGCGACCTACCCGCCTTCTTCCTTATTCATATACTGTCATCCATGTAATTTTAGCAATACACCTGTGCTAACACATATCTGTTCCACAAGATATTTATGATAGGACCAACAACCAGTTGCATGTTTCCAGACATCATGATCTCCAGTCTTACAAATCTTACAGAAGCATTTGTGCAAGTCTTTAATGGCATCTGACAGTGAAATTGTACAATATCAATTTTAACTGTCCTGTATCTCAACTAAGTCACGATGTAGCTGATGCTTCTCCAACTTCAACTATGGGGAACTGACATCACATTGAAACTGCCAATCTCCTCTGTCTCTGCTTTCTGCGACCTCAGCCCCAATCGCCATCAAGATCAAGATATACCAAGTCAAGATCCAGCCAGCTGGCTGTGTTCTCATGCTTCGTATGCTTATACACTGCTTATAATGCCTTGCTGTGTTTATCCTAGCTCTTTCTTCTAGATCAAGATATTCTCTCTACACTATTCTTCGTCTGTCCCCACTGCCCCCTCACCCCTAGTGGGTCCTTGCCTGTGAGTCTGTTCATTCGCTCATACTGTCCTGTACTGAACTTTATTTAAAAATATCACAGATGAAAAAATATTAGATATTGTTATTCACACTAAAGCTGATTTAGAAGATAAACTTATCAAGTATTCATTATTATATTATTATTTATTATTACATTCATGAGGAGAGTGTTAAACTTCTAAGGTCATACAGTGCCTGGGGAAATGGAAGACAATCAGGTACTGTTCAAGGAAGGGGAGGTAAGATCCAATTCTTTGGATCAAGAGCCCCTCACTAGCATGAAGGAGCCTCCCGTAGAAGGATATCAGTGTTCAGAGTGTCAGAAATGTTTTAGTGAAAAGCGTTATCTTGGTAGACACAAGAAAATTCATACAGAAGAGAAGCCTTATCAGTGTTTAGAATGTCTGAAAAGTTTTAGCAAAAAACGTTATCTTATTAAACATAAGAAAATTCATACTGGAGAGAAACCTTATCATGTTCAGAGTGTTTGAAATGTTTTAGCATAAAAAGTCATCTGGTAATTCACAAGAAAATTCATACAGGAGAGAAGCCGTATCAGTGTTCAGCGTGTCTGAAATGTTTTAGGCAAAAAAGTCATCTTGTAATGCACGAGAAAATTCATACAGGAGAGAAGCCTTATCAGTGTTCAGAGTGTCTGAAATGTTTTAGCCAAAAAAGTTATCTTGTTAAACATGAGAAAATTCACACAGAAGAGAAGCCTTATCAGTGTTCAGAGTGTCTGAAATGTTTATAATCCAAAAATAGATCTTGCTCTACATGTTCAAAATCATACAGGAGAGAAGTCTTATCAGTGCTTGGAGTGTCTAAAATGTTTTAGCCAAAAAAGTTACCTTGTTAAACATGAGAAAGTTCATACAAGAGAGAGGCCTTATCAGTGTTTGAGTGCCTGAAATGTTTAACCAAAAACATCTACTTGTAAAACATGAGAAAATTCATACAAAAAAGAAACCTTTTCAGTGTTCTGAGTGCCTGAAATGCTTTAGTCAAAAAAGTTATCTTGTTATACACAAGAAAACTCACTCAAAAGAGAAGCCTTATCACTGTTCAGAATGTTTGCAATGTTTTAGACATAGAGTTCTCTTGTTAAACACAAGGAAATTCATACAGGAGAGAAGCCTTATCAGTGTTCAGAGTGTCTGAAATGTTTTAGTCACAAAAGTTATCTTCTTAACCATATGAAAATTCACACAGGAGAGAAACCTTATCAGTGCTCAGAGTGTCTGAAATGTTTTCGTCAAAAAGGTAGTCTTGTTAAACATAAGAAATTCACACAGGAGAGAAGCCTTATCAGTGTTCAGAGTGTCTGAAAAGATTTGGTTGTAAAAGTGGTCTTGTTAAACATGAAAAAATTCACACAGGAGAGAAGCCATATCAGTGTTCAGAGTGTCTAAAATGTTTTAGGAGTAGGAGTAATCTTGTAGAACATGTGAAAATTCATACATGACAGTAGCCTTATTAGTGTTCAGAACTTTTAAGTCTTTGTCAATATATGTCTCCATTGTGATACTTCAGCTTCACATTATTCCAGACTATGGAGCAGAACTCTTCTCTGACCCCCTCAAAGCTACTACTAAAAGGGACTGATTACATCATCTCTACAACTTCCCTGCTTCCGGTGTCTTTGTATTTGACTGAAGAAGCCTGCTTTGTAGGTGAAATGTTTTGTAATAAAGATACCTAACTGTTGCACATGTTTCTTATCAACTTTTTCTATTGTATACCATTATTATAGTCAACACTTCAACGCTCCAACAATTTTATTGCCTGACCACTAGTTTAAAGTGAGATTGAATTTGAGAGGGACCTAACCAGTAGTCTTGCTACAGTGCCTCTCAGTTGTTACATTCATTCTTGTACTTGTGGAACAGCCTCTACTGTCGTTGGAAGGATTTTCCACAACTCACCTGTGCCAGAATATAATTTCTCCTCTCTGATTCTTCAGATTTACATTGTTTTAGACTTTGGAGGAAATTTTTTTCCAGGTTGTGGGACTGACCACCACAAAACTACTACTTCAAGGGTAATGGACTGATTACATCATCTCTATGTCTCCACTGCTTCTGCTGCCTCTGTATTCAGGTGAAGAAGCATATTGTGTAGGTGAATTGTTTAAGAATAAAGATATCTAACTGTTGCACATGCATCTTAGTTATCATTTTTTGTGTTGTCAGTGCATTTTTGCAATTTTTTTGTAACTGAACGGAATATTAAAAAATAGTATGTGTGTGTGTAAAGTTTTGTTTCAGGCTCAGCTGTATAGCCCTTGTGGCTTAGCGCTTCTTTTTGATTATAATAATAATAATAATAATGTTTCAGGCTCAGTAAAATGGCTAATGAAACACTTAAAATGCTTCAGCAAGCACTTGGTGACAAAGCAGTGGGTTGGACAGTGTTTTGAAAGGCAATGATAGTACCCATTATGTGGTGGCAAATTTTTCAATGAATATTTTTTTATGTAACTTTAGGAGATGGGATAGAAGGGAAGGAGGGTGAGTAGGTGGATAGCTAGAGCCAATGAGAAAATAATTAGCAATATAAGTTTGTAGGTAAGTTTGGGGTACCAGGTGTAAATGATAATGGGAGCCCTTTGATTGAACTTTGTATAGAAAGGGGTTTAGTTATAGGTAATACATATTTTAAGAAAAAGAGGATAAATAAGTATACAAGATATGATGCAGGGCAAAATGACAATAGTTTGTTGGATTATGTATTGGTAGATAAAAGACTGTTGAGTAGACTTCAGGATGTACATGTTTATAGAGGGGCCACAGATATATCAGATCACTTTCTAGTTGTAGCTACAACTGAGAGTAAAAGGTAATGGGAAAACAAGGAGAATAGAAGCATCAGGGGAAAAAGAGGTGAAGGTTTATAAAATAAAAGAGGAGGCAGTTAGGGTAAGATATAAACAGCTATTGGAGGATAGATTTGGGGGTAATGAGAAGCATAGGCAATGGGGTCGAAGAGGTATGGGTAGGTTTTTAAAAAAAGTAGTGTTAGAGTGTTTAGCAGAAGTTTTTTGGTTTTCAGGAAAGTGGGTTTCGGGGGGGAAGAGGAGCGATTGGTGGAATGATGATGTGAAGAGAGTAGTAAGGGAGAAAAAGTTAGCATATGAGAAGTTTTTTTAAAAAATAGAAGTGAGCAAGGAGGGAAGAGTATATGGAGAAAAAGAGAGAGGTTAAGAGAGTGGTGAAGCAGTGTAAGAAGAGAGCAAATGAAAAGGGGTGGGTGAGATGTTTATCAACAAATTTTGTTGAAAATAAGAACAAGTTTTGGAGTTTAGATTAACAAGTTAAGAAAGCCTAGAGAAAAATGGGGTTTGTCAGTTAAAAATAGGAGAGGAAAGTTATTAAATGGAGAGTTAGAAGTATTGGGGAAAATGAAGGGAATATTTTGAGGAATTGTTAAATGTTGATGAAGATAGGGGAAACTGTGATTTCGTGGGATAGGGCAAGGAGGAACGACATCTTGTAGAAGTGAGGAAGAGCCAGTTTGTGAGTGTGGGGGAAGTTCGTGAGGCAGTAGGTAAAATGAAAGGGGGTAAGGCAGCCGGATTGATGGGGGTAAAGATAGAAATGTTAAAAGCAGGTGGGGATATAGTTTTGGAGTGGTTGATGCAATTATTTAATAAATGTATGGAAGAGGGTAAGGTACCTAGGGATTGGCAGAGAGCATGCATAGTTCCTTTGTATAAAGGCAAAGGGGATAAAAAAAGAGTGCAAAAAATTATAGGGGGATAAGTCTGTTGAGTATACCTGGCAAAGTGTATGGTAGAGTTATTATTGAAAGAATTAAAGAGTAAGACAGAGAATAGGATAGCAGATGAACAAAGGGGGCTTTAGGAAAGGTAGGGGGTGTGTGGACCAGGGGTTTACAGTGAAACATATAAGTGAACAGTATTTAGATAAGGCTAAAGAGGTCTTTGGGGGCATTTATGGATTTGGAAAAAGCATATGACAGGGGTGGATAGGGAGGCAGTGTGGCAGATGTTGCAGGTGTATGGTGTAGGAGGTAGGTTACTGAAAGCAGTGAAGATTTTTACGAGGATAGTGAGGCTCAAGTTAGAGTATGTAGGAAAGAGGGAAATTATTTCCCAGTAAAAGTGGGCCTTAGACAGGGATGTGTGATGTCACCGTGGTTGTTTA
The DNA here is from genome assembly GCF_026875155.1 of Cherax quadricarinatus. Lineage (NCBI taxonomy): Eukaryota > Metazoa > Arthropoda > Malacostraca > Decapoda > Parastacidae > Cherax > Cherax quadricarinatus. Next base: position 112,980,390 of record NC_069402.1, read on the forward strand.
ATATATTTATAGAAAGGGGTTTAAGAGAAGTAAATGCGAGGGTCTTGGCAAGAGGCATGGAGTTAAAAAGATAAAGAATCACACATAAAGTGGGAGTTGTCACAGTTGCTCTTTGCTGATGACACTGTGCTCTTGGGAGATTCTGAAGAGAAGTTGCAGAGATTGGTGGATGAATTTGGTAGGGTGTGCAAAAGAAGAAAATTGAAAGTGAATACAGGAAAGAGTAAGGTTATGAGGATAACAAAAAGATTAGGTGATGAAAGATTGGATATCAGATTGGAGGGAGAGAGTATGGAGGAGGTGAATGTATTCAGATATTTGGGAGTGGAGGTGTCAGCGGATGGGTCTATGAAAGATGAGGTGAATCATAGAATTGATGAGGGGAAAAGGGTGAGTGGTGCACTTAGGAGTCTGTGGAGACAAAGAACTTTGTCCTTGGGGCAAAGAGGGGAATGTATGAGAGTATAGTTTTACCAACGCTCTTATATGGGTGTGAAGCATGGGTGATGAATGTTGCAGCGAGGAGAAGGCTGGAGGCAGTGGAGATGTCATGTCTGAGGGCAATGTGTGGTTTGAATATAATGCAGAGAATTCGTAGTTTGGAAGTTAGGAGGAGGTGCGGGATTACCAAAACTGTTGTCCAGAGGGCTGAGAAAGGGTTGTTGAGGTGGTTCGGACATGTGGAGAGAATGGAGCGAAACAGAATGACTTCAAGAGTGTATCAGTCTGTAGTGGAAGGAAGGCGGGGTAGGGGTCGGCCTAGGAAAAGTTGGAGGGAGGGGGTAAAGGAGGTTTTGTGTGCGAGGGGCTTGGACTTCCAGCAGGCATGCGTGAGCGTGTTTGATAGGAGTGAATGGAGACAAATGGTTTTTAATACTTGACGTGCTGTTGGAGTGTGAGCAAAGTAACATTTATGAAGGGGTTCAGGGAAACCGGCAGGCCGGACTTGAGTCCTGGAGATGGGAAGTACAGTGCCTGCACTCTGAAGGAGGGGTGTTAATGTTGCAGTTTAAAAACTGTAGTGTAAAGCACCCTTCTGGCAAGACAGTGATGGAGTGAATGATGGTGAAAGTTTTTCTTTTTCGGGCCACCCTGCCTTGGTGGGAATCGGCCAATGTGATAAAAAAAAAAGAAAAAAAAAAAAAAAAAAGTTTGCCAGTGATGCCAAAATAGGTCATCTGATTAATTCTGACAAGGACACTAGAACTAGAACTAGTTGCGGTAGTGCTGCTGTTGTCGTACAGAGTGATGGCTCTCTTAAAGAAATTGGAGCACGCATCAATAATTGGGCCTCTACCCTTCAGACAGAATTGTTTGCCATACTCCTTGCACTGAAATGCATCTATGTATCAAAGATTGACAGTTTAATTGTAACTGATTCTCTGTAATCCATAAATGCTCTCAACTCATTAAGCATAAATTGTGGCATGCTTGTGTCAGAAGCCAGACACAGGTATGGTAGGATTGTGGACAGTGGAGTCAGAGTGCACATGCTGTGGATTCCATCTCACACTGGTCTTCAGATGCATGATAGAACTGATAAATTGGCTAAGCTGTATGCTTTCAAAGAGGGAGTAGATTACAATCTTGGCTTGTCAGGTAGTAGTTTGAGAACAATAATACGAAAAGAACTTCAACTGAATTTTATGGACTTAAGGCTCAGGGAGATTGACACCAGTGAGTCCATCTATCATCATTCTATCGTGCAGGAGGAGCCACATGTCTATGGTGCATCCAACAAAATAAGCAGACTCTTGGATGTCACTACTGCCCGGCTCCGGCTGGGTTACAAGTATCTTTGGCAGGTTAAATCACCACCACCAGATGTAGACCAAACGAAATGTAAACTTTGCCAGATGGACTATTGTCACACCTGCGTCATTATTACTGGAGTGTGATAAAATTAATGAATTTAGAAACAACTCACTCAGAAATGTTCAAGAAATGGCAAAGTACTTTATCCACAGTGGTATATTGCAGACCATTCTGGAAAAATACCCTGACTTTGCTAGCTGTAAATAAAGCATTACCACATGTGTGCATGTGTGTGTGTGTGTGTGTGTGTGTGTGTGTGTGTGTGTGTGTGTGTGTGTGTGTGTGTGTGTGTGTGTGTGTGTGCATGTGTGTGTGTGTGTGTGTGTGTGTGTGTGTGTGTGTGTGTGTGTGTGTGTGTGTGTGTGTGTGTGTGTGTGTGTGTGTGTGCACTCACCTAGTTGAGATTGCAGGGGTCGAGTCCAAGCTCCTGTGTGTGTGTGTGTGTGTGTGTGTGTATGTATATGAGTGTGTGTGTGTGTATGAGTGTGTGTGTGTGTGTGTATGAGTGTGTGTGTGTGTGTTTGTATGAGTGTGTGTGTGTGTGTGTACTCACCTATTTGTACTCACCTATTTGTGGTTGCAGGGGTCGAGTCCTAGCTCCTGGCCCCGCCTCTTCACCGGTTGCTACTAGGCCCTCTCTCTCCCCGCTCCATGAGCTTTATCAAACCTCGTCTTAAAACTGTGTATGGTTCCTGCCTCCACTACGTCATTTTCTAGGCTATTCCACTGCCTTACAACTCTATGACTTAAGAAATACTTCCTACTATCTCTCTGACTCATTTGTGTCTTCAACTTCCAATTGTGGCCTCTTGTTTCTGTGTCCCCTCCCTGGAACATCCTGTCTTTGTCCACCTTGTCTATTCCACGCAGTATTTTATATGTCGTTATCATGTCTCCCCTGACCCTCCTGTCCTCCAGTGTGGTCAGGCCGATTTCCCTTAATCTTTCCTCATAGGACATTCCCCTTAGCTCTGGAACTAACCTTGTCACAAACCTTTGTACTTTCTCTAGTTTCTTGATGTGCTTTATCAAGTGCGGGTTCCAAACAGGTGCTGCATACTCCAGTATGGGCCTGACATACACGGTGTACAGTGTCTTGAATGATTCCTTACTAAGGTATCGGAATGCTGTTCTCAGGTTTGCCAGGCGCCCATATGCTGCAGCAGTTATCTGATTGATGTGTGCTTCCGGAGACATGCTCGGTGTTATACTCACCCCAAGATCTTTCTCCTTGAGTGAGGTTTGCAGTCTTTGGCCACCTAGCCTATACTCTGTCTGTGGTCTTCTGTGCCCCTCCCCCATCTTCATGACTTTGCATTTGGCAGGATTAAATTCGAGAAGCCATTTGCTGGACCAGGTGTCCAGTCTGTCCAGGTCTCTTTGAAGTCCTGCCTGGTCCTCATCAGATTTAATTCTCCTCATTAACTTCACATCATCTGCAAACAGGGACACTTCTGAGTCTAACCCTTCCGTCATGTCGTTCACATATACCAAAAATAGCACTGGTCCTAGGACCGACCCCTGTGGGACCCCGCTCGTCACAGGTGCCCACTGTGATACATCATTACTAACCATGACTCGTTGTTGCCTCCCTGTCAGGTATTCTCTGATCCATTGCAGTGCCCTTCCTGTTATATGTGCCTGATGCTCTAGCTTCTGCACTAATCTCTTGTGAGGAACTGTGTCAAAGGCCTTCTTGCAGTCCAAGAAGATGCAATCAACCCACCCCTCTCTCTCTTGTCTTACTTCTGTTATTTTATCATAAAACTCCAGAAGGTTTGTGACACAGGATTTGCCTTCCGTGAATCCGTGCTGGTTGGCATTTATACTCCTGTTCCGTTCCAGGTGCTCCACCACTCTCCTCCTGATAATCTTCTCCATAATTTTGCATACTATACACGTCAATGACACAGGTCTATAGTTTAGTGCCTCTTTTCTGTCTCCTTTTTTAAAAATGGGAACTACATTTGCCGTCTTCCATACCTCAGGTAGTTGCCCAGTTTCCAGGGATGTGTTGAAGATTGTGGTAAGTGGCACACACAACATATCTACATGAGTGTGTGTGCGTGTGTGTGTATGAGTTTGTGTATGTGTGTGTGTGTGTGTGTGTGTGTGTGTGTGTGTGTGTGTGTGTGTGTGTGTGTGTGTGTGTGTGAGTGTGTGTGCGTGTGTATGAGTTTATGTGTGTGTGTGTTTGTGTGTGCATGTGTATGTGTATGAGTGTATATGAGTGTGTGTGTGTGTGTATGAGTGTGTGTGTGTGTATGAGTGTGTGTGTGTGTGTATGAGTGTGTGTGTGTACTCACCTAATTGTACTCACCTAATTGTGGTTGCAGGGGTCGAGACTCAGCTCCTGGCCCCGCCTCTTCACTGATCGCTACTGGATCCTCTCTCTCTCTGCTTCCTGAGCTTTGTCATACCTCTTCTTAAAACTATGTATGGTTCCTGCCTCCACTACTTCACTTGCTAGGCTATTCCATTTGCTGACAACTCTATGACTGAAGAAATACTTCCTAACGTCCCTGTGACTCGTCTGAGTCTTCAGCTTCCAGTTGTGACCACTTGTCCCTGTGTCCCCTCTCTGGAACATCCTATCTCTGTCCACCTTGTCTATTCCCCGCAGTATCTTGTATGTCGTTATCATGTCTCCCCTGACCCTTCTGTCCTCCAGTGTCGTCAGTCCGATTTCCCTTAACCTTTCCTCGTACGACATTCCCTTGAGCTCTGGGACTAGCCTTGTTGCAAACCTTTGTACTTTCTCTAACTTCTTGACGTGCTTGACCAGGTGTGGGTTCCAGACTGGTGCTGCATACTCCAGTATGGGTCTAACATACACAGTGTACAGTGTCTTGAATGATTCCTTATTAAGGTATCGGAACGCTATTCTCAGGTCTGCCAGGCGCCCGTATGCTGCAGCGGTTATTTGGTTGATGTGTGCCTCCGGTGATGTGCTCGGTGTTATGGTCACCCCAAGGTCTTTCTCCCTGAGTGAGGTCTGTAGTCTTTGTCCACCTAGCCTATATTCTGTCTGCGGTCTTCTTTGCCCCTCCCCAATCTTCATGACTTTGCATTTGGCTGGATTGAATTCGAGGAGCCAGTTACTGGACCACATGTCCAGCCTCTCCAGGTCTCTTTGCAGTCCTGCCTCATCCTCGTCCGATTTAATTCTTCTCATCAACTTCACGTCATCTGCGAACAGGGACACTTCAGAGTCTATTCCTTCCATCATGTCGTTCACATATATCAAAAATAGCACTGGTCCTAGAACTGACCCCTGTGGGACCCCGCTCGTAACAGGCGCCCACTGTGATACCTCTTCACGTACGTGACTCGTTGCTGCCTCCCTGTCAGGTATTCCCTTATCCATTGCAGTGCCCTTCCTTTTATGTGTGCCTGATCCTCCAGCTTCTGCACTAATCTCTTGTGGGGAACTGTGTCAAAGGCCTTCCTGCAGTCTAGGAAAACGCAATCTACCCAACCCTCTCTCTCGTGTCTTACTTCTGTTACCTTGTCATAAAACTCCAGGAGGTTTGTGATACAAGATTTGCCTTCCATGAACCCATGCTGGTTTTCATTTATAATCTTGTTCCTTTCCAAGTGTTCGACCACTCTCCTCCTGATAATCTTCTCCATGACTTTGCACACAATACATGTCAGTGACACAGGTCTGTAGTTTAGTGCCTCGTTTCTGTTTCCTTTCTTAAATATGGGGACTACATTAGCTGTCTTCCATTTCTCAGGTAGTTGCCCAGTTTCAAGGGATGTGTTGAAGATTGTGGTTAGAGGCACACACAGCATCTCTGCTCCTTCTCTAAGGACCCATGGGGAGATGTTGTCCGGTCCCATCGCCTTTGAGGTGTCAAGGTCACTTAAGAGCTTCTTCACCTCCTCCTCAGTTGTTCGTATGTCATCCAACACTTGTTGGTATATTCCCTCTTGATGTTCCCTTCTGTGCTGTCTTCCACAGCCCTTCCTGTCTCTACTGTAAAAACTTCCTTAAATCTCCTGTTCAGCTCCTCACATACCTCCTGATCATTTCTTGTGAGTTCTCCACCTTCTGTCCTTAATCTGATCACCTGGTCTTTGACTGTTGTCTTCCTCCTGATGTGGCTATACAACAGTTTCGGGTCAGTCTTGATTCTCGATGCTATGTCATTTTCATACTGTCGCTGGGCCTCCCTCCTTACCTGTGCGTACTCGTTCCTGGCTCTGCGACTGATCTCCCTATTTTCGTGTGTTCTCTGCCTTCTGTACTTTTTCCATTCTCTATTGCACTTTGTTTTTGCCTCCTTACACCGTCGGGTAAACCAGGGGCTTGTTCTGGTCTTCCCGTTGTTACTGTTGCCCTTGTGTGTGTGTGTATGAGTGTGTATGTGTGTGTGTGTGTGTGTGTGTGTGTGTGTGTGTTTATGTGTGTGTGTGTGTGTGTGTGTGTGTGTGTGTGTGTGTGTGTGTGTATGAATTTGTATATGTGTGTGTGTGTGTGTCTCAATAATCAATATTTGCACCAATAACTCACTACAGTTGTGACCGGGTGTGGAAGTGTGAATTGCTCATTACTCTATAATTTGTTCATGATTGTAGCCGTGTATAAACGTAAGTAACCATTCTTACAGTATTCATTACCTTTGTTACTTGTGAGTTCATTACCTTGTACCTAGTTCAACCATCAAAACTTTGGGGCCCAGTCCCTGGACCCATTACGTACCTCTGCAATCTGTAAATACCTTTGTAACTTGTCATGATTGTGACTAGACCTACCTGGAGTTCATTACCTTTGTAAATTGTGAGTTCATTACCTTTGTAAATTGTGAATTCATTACCTCTGTAACTTGCTCAGCTATCAAAACTTTGGAGTCCAGTCCCTGGACCAATTATGTACCTCTGTAATCTTTTGACTACTGCCCACAGGATGGGTATGGGGTGCATAATACACATATTAAACTAACTAACTAACACTAGAACGTAAGTGTTCGCAATAAAGCAAATAGAATTCTTGGTTTCACATCAAGAAGTATGAATAGCAGGAGTCCTCAGGTTATTCTTCAACTGTATATATAATTGGTTAGATGATTAAAAAGCATGTGCAACAGTTGGGTATTTTTATTGTTGACATGTTTCACTTTCACAGTAGGCTTCTTCAGTCAAATACAGAGGCAACAAGTATAATAGGAAAATGAAGATGATGCAACCAGTCTATCAACCTTTGAGAAAAAGTATTTGAAGTGGTCAGTTCCTCAGCCTAGAGAAAAGTTCAGCTCCATGGTCTGGAATGAAGCTGAAGCATGAGAATGCAGTCTTAAATTCTGTCTAAGGTGAGGTGGAAGATCAGGAAGAGGTTTCTGGGACAGGATTCACTAATAAGAAAGCAGATCCCTCTGGAATCCAATCCTTCTCACTCATCACTAGTAGTTACATGATGATGTGCATGGAAGAAATCCTCTGTACCGAGATACCAAAGAGTGTGTGGGAGAGCCCAGGAGGATGTGTGTGGGAGACCAGGAGGGTGTGTATGGGATCACAGAAGGGTGTGTGTGGGATCACAGGAGGGTGTGCATAGGATCACAGGAGGGTGTGTGTTGGAGACCAGGAGGGTGTGTGGGAGCCTAGGAGAGTGTGTGTGGGAAACCAGTAGGATGTGTATGGGATCACAGGAGGGTGTGTGGGGGAAACCAGGAGGGTGTATATCTGGAGAGGGTTTTGGGAGCCAATGCCCCTGTAGCCCGTTCTCTGACCAGGACTCAAGCTAGATCACGGCCTGATCAACCAGGCTGTCTTACTTCCGTCTTACTTATGTTACCTTGTCATAGAACTTGTAGGCTTGTGGTGCAGAATTTCCCATCTCTGAAGCAGTGTTGGTTGTCACCCTCCTCTCCTGATAATCTCCATGACTTTACATACTATACATGTCAACAATAGTGGTCTGTAATTTAATACTACCTGTCTGTCTCCTTTCTTAAAAATTAGAACTATGTTTGCTGTTTTCCCCACCTTAGGAAGTTATCTTGTTTCGATAGATTTATTGAAGACTATTGTTAGCGGCACACACAATGCATTGGCTCCCTCTCTCAGGGCCCAAGGAGAGATGTTATCTGGGTCCACTGCCTAACAAAGGGAGGGTGAGGGTATGTGTGTGTGTACTCACCTAATTGTGGTTGCAGGAGTCAAATCATAGCTCCTGGCCCTGCCTCTTCATTGGTCGCTACCAGGTCACTCTATGCTCTGTGAGCTCTATCATACCTCTTCTTTAAAGTATGTATGCCTCCACTTCTTAAAGCTATATATGCCTCCACTACATCACTTTCCAGAATGAAGAAGTTATGAATGAAAAGATTCCCTCCCCCTCCTTGCCACAATAACCCAACATTCATCTTCCAGTAACCCCTGAAACACTTTGGCAAACCCTCCCAATTTAAATCCACCAGAACCCCTCGATGGTCAGAGAAACTTACATTCAACGCACACACACTGCCCACCCTCACCCCCTGAGATACATAAATGCCATCAAGCCTCGCTGCATAATCACGTTTAATAAACGTATGCATCACTCCACCTACCTCCCCTCCAACATCCACTACATTCACGCCTCGCAACAGATCCCTAAAACCCCCGAAAAAAACCCTCCCTCTAGGCTCCACATCCTAATGTCATACAACACAGTTCCAATCACCCCCTATAATCGTAATGCCTGGCAGCGATCTTAAATGGTATAACCTATTTTTAATGCTCATGTCCCCTTTTGCCGGCCCATACACCCCAATGAAACCCACCCAAACCCCACCCCACATACCATCCACCCTAACCACCTGCCCCTCCTGCCCTACCTCACACCTGCGCAAAAGAAACGGGCTGGCCTTCTTAATTAATAATGCCACACCACCTTTCAATTGTGTAGAACAACCCATGTACACTTCATATCCAGTAATCGACAATTCACCCAAAGATTTATAATTATGTTCCAGCAGGAACACAAGATCTGGCACATATCTCCTCAAACAAACCTCCAATACTTTACATTTGCCCACTGCTTTCAACCCATTAACATTTAAAGTAAGGTGCTTGATAGGCCATAATGGGGGCTTACCCTTAGGCACCCTACACTTGGAACCCAGGTGAGAATCCTCACCCCACCCCCCTCACTTGCAATTACCTTTCCCTTTCATATACTCAATATTCTTTAAGTCACCTTTACCTCTAGGTGTTACATCATGCCAAGCTTTCTTCCCAGTCCTTTGCCCAAGCGTAAAATCATTCTCACTATCAGAAATAACAGCCGCCCTCTTGCGAGAGCTATGCTCCTCAGTCATCGCCTCCTCCTGGGCTTCTTCCCAGTGGACCTTCACTGCTACACTCTGAACCAGCCCCTTACCACTCACTTCCTTCTCGTTGAGGCCTCCCACCCCTGCCTCTACACTCACGGTATCCAAATCAGTATTGTCGACACTAGACACCAAAACATCCAATAAGTCGTGCAGGGCCTCCTGAATGGAAGCTTCCAGAACATGTTTAGCAATTGCAGGCTCCTCGCCACCCGTTGCCGACACCAAGCCTACGTCCTCACCAATTCCAGTGAGTGTCACACAATCAGGCGACAATGCCTCCTCCCTCTCCATCTCCACACTCCACACCTCCCATGGCGAAGGCTCACATTGCGTCGCCATTGCATAAGTCAGCTTTTCAGTAGTATCATCACACCTCACCTCAGCCTCAGGTCTCCCACATTTCATTGGACAGTGTGCTGCTATGTGGTCGTACGCCCCATTCATGCGGCATGTACCCCTCTGACCCGTGTACGTCACGTACACCTGAGTCCAGAAGTCCTCCATTCCCACATATGACGGAATAGGATGCTTCAGGGACATTTAGGGTTTAGCGCTTCCCCTTGATTATAATTCAGGGACATTTTAAGGGAAAATGTCCCTTTAGGGAAGCCAACAAGCGGCCCATCTCGCCAACGTCCCAATGTTGCCATATGAATCGTCCCATATCTTCCGAACACATGCCGTAAATCACTCTCATCTGCCTCGAAAGGTACGTTATGCACCTTGACCCAGGTGTAGAACCTTGACACATCATGAAGATGGACACTAGCGCCAGGGGTAACCGGCTTAACCATATCCTGGTACTTGGCCACCATGTTTTCATAAGTGCTGCTCAGCCAGAACTTGACGAAAATTTGTGCCACGCCATTCAGTGAAACACTATAAAGGTCTTTATTAGCAATGCCGTACATCTCGCGTCGTATCGGCGTCAGCAACGTATTGGTATTCTGGGCATTGAGCACACCCCTCACCAGCTCCACACAAACAGTGTTGACACGTCTGCGGCCACTCTCCGCCATGATGAAAGTGCTGTCACTTGCCACCAGGGGTCAAAGTGCAGTTCCACGTATGTCCTCTCTACCCGAGGGTCGAGAGACGAATGCCGTATTGGGATTAACCTGGGATACTGCGAGAGATTTGTTATTGTTAAAACTTTTATAATTATAGTATGCCCAATAAATTAACCAAGAGAGTCTTGCTGAAGTTTCCAAATGTTTCGATCCACTAGGCTTAGTGTCACCCCTTACAATAAGAGAGAAATTGTTAATACAAGAAGCATGGAAGTTTAAGTGTGCTTGGGATGAAACCCTACATGAGGAATTTGTTAACAGGTGGGAAGAATTAATGGGTGATTATGTAAAAATACCAATGTTGGAATTCCCAGGTAATGTAGCAGGTCAAGATGGTGATAATATACGTATTACACATTTTTTGCGATGCTTCAAAATTGGCAAATGGAGCAGTTGCTTATATTAAGTGTAATAATGTTATTTCTCTTGTCATATGTAAGGCTAAAGTGGCTCCAGTTAAATCATATACATTGACTCAGTTGGAATTAACAGCCATTTACGTAGGTGTCAAATTAGCTAATTATGTAAGAAATAATTTGCAAGGGATAAATATTAGCGACACTGTAATTTGATCTGATAATGAGGTATCCTTACAATGGATTCGTAATGGTAGCAGTAAGTTTGTGTATGTACAAAACAGAGTCGCTGAAATTAATCAAATGCAAGAGAAATACAATAGCTTGGGTTAACATTTGTTGACATTTAATCATATTCCTGGTGACGAGAATCCAGCTGATTTCTTGTCACAAGGCTGGACGTATCCTAAATCTTGGTTTAGAGGACAGAGGTGGTCGGTAAATAAAGTTAATTGGCCTGTACAATAGGCGGATATTGCACCTGTTGAAATTACTGTGACCACTGCTCCAATAATTTGTCCCTCATTACCCACTGATATCAGTAGGTATGGATATCGCACATAATTTTCCACATCCTCTGAAATACTGGCTTCCGAGGGTGCAAGAAGAAATTATGGAGATGAAATTAAATTGTTATTAAAGAGGAAATATGTAAAAGGTTCAATAATAGATAAATTAGGGCTGTATTTAGATGATGTAATTAGGTGCAGAGGTAGGTTACAAAATGCTGAATTGGGTGAATGACAGGTCTACGGCAAATTTTAACCATAAAACAGAGCGAAAAAAATGTGAAAGACCTGGGAGTGATAATGTCAGAGGATCTCGCCTTCAAAGACCACAACAATGTATCTACCTCATCGGCTAGGAAAATTATTGGATGGGTAATGAGAACCTTCAAAACTATTGAGTCCAAGCCCATGATGATTCTCTTCAAATCGCTTGTTCTCTCTAGGCTGGAATACTGCTGTACACTAATTGCCCCCTTCAACGCTGGAAACATTGCAGACCTGGAGAGTGTACAAAGAACTTTCACGGTACACATAAGTACGATAAGGCACCTAAATTACTGGGAACGGTTGAAGGTCCTTGATCTATATTCCGTGGAATGCAGACGAGATACATGATAAAATATACACTTGGAAGGTTCTGGAGGGATTAGTACCAAATCTGCACACGAAAATCACTCCCTATAACAGTAAAAGACTCGGCAGGAGAAGCAACATTCTCCCGATGAAAAGCAGTAAGTGCCCGGGGCCCAAGACTGTTCAACTGCCTCCCAGCATACATAAGGGGAATTACCAGTAGACCCCTGACTCTCTTCAAGAAGGCAATGGGCAGGCACTAAAGTTAGCACCTGACTATCCGGGCTCTGGCTCGTATGTCAGTTTATGTGCGGCCGGCAGTAACAGCCTGGTTGATCAGACCCTAATTCACCATGAAGCCTGGTCTCAGATCGAGCCGCGGGGGCGTTGACCCCCGAACCCTCTCCAGGTAAACTCCAGGTAACCTGGAGTTTACCTGGAAAGAGTTCCGGGGGTCAACGCCCCCGCGGCCCGGTCTGTGACCAGGCCTCCTGGTGGATCAGAGCCTGATCAACCAGGCTGTTGCTGCTGGCTGCACACAAACCAACGTACGAGCCACAGCCCGGCTGATCAGGAACTGACTTTAGGTGCTTGTCCAGTGCCAGCTTGAAGACTGCCAGGGGTCTGTTGGTAATCCCCCTTATGTGTGCTGGGAGGCAGTTGAACAGTCTCGGGCCCCTGACACTTATTGTATGGTCTCTTAACGTGCTAGTGACACCCCTGCTTTTCATTGGGGGGATGGTGCATCATCTGCCAAGTCTTTTGCTTTCGTAGTGAGTGATTTTCGTGTGCAAGTTCGGTACTAGTCCCTCTAGGATTTTCCAGGTGTATATAATCATGTATCTCTCCCTCCTTCGTTCTAGGGAATACAGGTTTAGGAACCTCAAGCACTCCCAGTAATTGAGGTGTTTTATCTCCGTTATGCGCGCCGTGAAAGTTCTCTGTACATTTTCTAGGTCGGCAATTTCACCTGCCTTGAAAGGTGCTGTTAGTGTGCAGCAATATTCCAGCCTAGATAGAACAAGTGACCTGAAGAGTGTCATCATGGGCTTGGCCTCCCTAGTTTTGAAGGTTCTCATTATCCATCCTGTCATTTTTCTAGCAGATGCGATTGATACAATGTTATGGTCCTTGAAGGTGAGATCCTCCTACATAATCACTCCCAGGTCTTTGACGTTGGTGTTTCGCTCTATTTTGTGGCCAGAATTTGTTTTGTACTCTGATGAAGATTTAATTTCCTCATGTTTACCATATCTGAGTAATTGAAATTTCTCATCGTTGAATTTCATATTGTTTTCTGCAGCCCACTGAAAGATTTGGTTGATGTCCGCCTGGAGCCTTGCAGTGTCTGCAATGGAAGACACTGTCATGCAGATTCGGGTGTCATCTGCAAAGGAAGACACGGTGCTGTGGCTGACATCCTTGTCTATGTCGGATATGAGGATGAGGAACAAGATGGGAGCGAGTACTGTGCCTTGTGGAACAGAGCTTTTCACCGTAGCTGCCTCGGACTTTACTCTGTTGACGACTACTCTCTGTGTTCTGTTAGTGAGGAAATTATAGATCATCGACCGACTTTTTCCTGTTATTCCTTTAGCACGCATTTTGTGCACTATTACGCCATGGTCACACTTGTCGAAGGCTTTTGCAAAGTCTGTATATATTACATCTGCATTCTTTTTGTCTTCTAGTGCATTTAGGGCCTTGTCGTAGTGATCCAATAGTTGAGACAGACAGGAGCGACCTGTTCTAAACCCATGTTGCCCTGGGTTGTGTAACTGATGGGTTTCTAGATGGGTGGTGATCTTGCTTCTTAGGACCCTTTCAAAGATTTTTATGATATGGGATGTTAGTGCTATTGGTCTGTAGTTCTTTGCTGTTGCTTTACTGCCCCCTTTGTGGAGTGGGGCTATGTCTGTTGTTTTTAGTAACTGTGGGACGACCCCCGTGTCCATGCTCCCTCTCCATAGGATGGAAAAGGCTCGTGATAGGGGCTTCTTGCATTTTCTTGATGAACACAGAGTTCCATGAGTCTGGCCCTGGGGCAGAGTGCATGGGCATGTCATTTATCGCCTGTTCGAAGTCATTTGGCGTCAGGATAACATCGGATAGGCTTGTGTTAATCAAATTTTGTGGCTCTCTCATAAAAAATTCATTTTGATCTTCGACTCTCAGTCTGGTTAGTGGCTTGCTAAAAAACTGAGTCATATTGGGACTTGAGTAGCTCACTCACTTCCTTGCTGTCATCTGTGTAGGACCCATCTTGTTTAAGTAGGGGCCCAATACTGGACGTTGTTCTCGATTTTGATTTGGCATAGGAGAAGAAATACTTTGGGTTTCTTTCGATTTCATTTATGGCTTTTAGTTCTTCCCGCGATTCCTGACTCCTAAAGGATTCTTTTAGCTTAAGTTCGATGCTTGCTATTTCTCTGACCAGTGTCTCCCTACGCATTTCAGATATATTGACCTCTTTTATCCGCTCTGTTATTCTTTTCCATCGCCTGTAAAGGGAGCGCCTGTCTCTTTCTATTTTACATCTACTCCTCCTTTTTCTTAGAGGAATAAGCCTTGTGCATACATCGAGTGCCACCGAGTTTATCTGTTCTAGGCATAAGTTGGGGTCTGTGTTGCTTAGTATATCTTCCCAGCTTATATCGGTTAGGACTTGGTTTACTTGGTCCCACTTTATGTTTTTGTTATTGAAGTTGAATTTGGTGACTGCTCCCTCGTGACTAATCTCATTTTGTCGGTCTGGGGCTCCGCGCATACATGTCTGAACCTCAATTATGTTGTGATCTGAGTATATTGTTTTTGATATTGTGACATTTATCAGATCATCATTGTTAGTGAAGATGAGGTCTAGTGTATTCTCCAGTCTAGTAGGCTCTGTTATTTGCTGGTTTAAATTGAATTTTGTGCAGAGATTTAAAAGCTCGCGTGAGTGTGAGTTTTCATCAGAGCTGCCTCCTGGTGTTATTACTGCAACAATATTATTTGCTATATTCCTCCATTTTAGGTGCCTTAAGTTGAAATCCCCCAGGAGCAAGATGTTTGGTGCAGGAGCTGGAAGATTTTCCAGACATTGGTCAATTTTTAACAGCTGTGGAAATTATTTAATTTCCGAAGCTATAGTGTCTAATAAGTGTTTAATGTGCTGATTTGGGTCAAAATGTATTTGCATTTTTAATGAAATCAGCTGGGTTCCCGCTGCGCCTGCGCAGATGTGCAGGGGGGTAGGGGTCGAGCTGGGGGGGGAGGTGGCAGGAGTGTTTTGAATGGGTGAGGAGGCTGAGAAAACCGGGAATGAGGAAACTGGCGTTCACGGCGGCCTAAGGATCAATATAGGCCTCAATTCATAATAGGAAGTGTCGTGACTGTCCCTAGTGAAGAGTGAGGGAACGTGATTTACGGGACCACCGTAAAGGAGTGGTAAAATTAGTGAATAATGTTCGACCGGGTGGCAGGTGCACGGCCATGGTGTGTGTCCAGGGGAAATACCCGTGTGTTAATCCTCGCTCATCGGCCTCAGATCTTAATGGAGTGACCTCTAATGTGTATAATAGTTATGAGACGTTAAATCGTCTTGTGAATGGTAATGTAATCAGTGATAATAACATTGAGTTAAGAGAATGCGGGATGTGAAATAGATCGCCCTGCTCCGAGTGAACGTGTGACTCTCGTACCGAGGATAATGAAGCTTTATGGAATCACGACTTCTAAACCGGGACAAACCAACGGATACCTCGTCCTGTCGGAATAAGAACCGTGTCGGTGTAGCAGGACATCGAAATGAGATGGGGAATGGAGGAAATTTAAGGAGTATCAATCCCCACAGTTAAGTAACCTTTCCCA
>NC_069402.1:112996386-113019863 GCF_026875155.1 Cherax quadricarinatus
ACTTTAGTGCCTCCCATTCCCTTCTTGAAGAGGTCAGGGGTCTACGGGAAATTCCCTTATGATGCTGGGGGGCAGTTAAACATCTTGGGCCCCGGGCATTTACTGTTTTTTCATCGGGAAATGTTGCTTCTCCTGCCGAGTTTTTTACTGTTTTAGGGAGGATTTTCGTGTGCAGATTTGGACTTTTCCCCCGAAACCTTTCCCCAAGTGAAATTTTATCAGAATCTGTCCGCTTTCCACGGAAAATGACAAGACTTCACCTTTTTCCCCGAAATTTTAGGTCCTTATCGTACTTATGTTACCGTGAAAGTTTTTTTGTACCTCTCCAGGTCTGCAATGTTTCCAGCTTAAAGGGGGGCAATTAGTGCAGCATATTCCCCCTAGAAGAAAAGCGATTTGAAGAAAATCATCTTTGGCTTGGATAATATTTTTAAGGTTCTCTTTACCCATCCAATAATTTTCCTACCGATGGGGAGATACATTTTGTGGTCTTTAAAGGGGCGAGATCCCTGACTTACACCCCGGGCTTTCACTTTTTTTCGCTCTTTTATGGTTAAAATTTGCCGTAGACCTTCATTCACCCAATTCGCATTTTGTAACCCCCTCGCACCAAAATTCATCATCAAAATTTTCAGCCCTAATTTATTATTATTAAACCCTTTTTACATATTTCCTCTTTAAAAACAATTTTAATTTCATCTCCATAATTTCTTTTTTGCCCCCCGGGAAGCCGTATTTCAGAGGATGTGGAAAATTATGTGCGATATCCATACCTACGATATCAGGGGTAATGAGGGACAAATTTTGGAGCAGGGGTCACAGTAATTCAACATCAAATCCCCTATTGTACGGGCCAATTAACTTTTTTTCCGCCACCTCTGTCCTCTAAACCAAGATTTGGATACGCCCACCCCTTGACAAAAAAATCAGCTGGATTCTCGTCCCCGGGAATATATTAAATGTCAACAAATGTTAACCCAAGCATTGTTTTTCTTTTGATTTGTTTTTTTTTCAGCGACTCTTTTTTGTACATACAAAAAACTTACTGCTACCATTACGAATCCATTGTAAGGTACCTCAAAAACAATCAAATTACAGTTCGTAATATTTTCCCTTGCAAATATTTCTTACATAATTAGCAAATTTGACCCCTACTAATGGCTGTTAATTCCAACGGTCAATTATATGATTTAACGGGGCCACTTTTGCCTTACATAACAAGAAAATAACTTATTCACTTAATAAACAACTGCTCCATTTGCCAATTTTTAAGCATCGCAAAAAAAGTGTAAACGTATATTATCACCCCTTGACCTGCTAACCTTACCTGGGAACCAACATTTGGGATTTTTACATAACACCCTTAATTCTTCCCACCGTTAACAAATTCCCCATGTAGGTTTTTATCCCAAACACATTAAACTTCCATCTTCTTGTTTAAAATTTCCTCTTATTGTAAGGGGGGACACTAAACCAGTGGATCGAAACATTTTTGGAAAATTTAGCAAGACTCTCTTGGTTAATTTATTGGGCATACTATAATTAAAAAGTTTTTAAAAATAACAAATCCCGCATACCCCGGTTAACCCAAACGGCATTCGTCCTCGACCCTCGGTAAGAGGACATACGGGAACTGCACTTTTACCCGGTGGGAAGTGACGACTTTCATCATGGGGGAAGTGCCCAGACGGGGCAACACTGTTTTTGTGGGGCTGGTGAGGGTGTGCTCAAGCCCAAATACCAATACGTTTCGACGCCGAACGACGCGAGATGTACGGCAAAAAAAATTTCTAAAAAAACCTTTATATGTTTCACTGAATGGCGTGGCACAAATTTTTTGTCAAGTTTTGGCTGAGCAACTTTTGAAAACATGGTGGCCAATACCAGGATATGGTTAAGCCGGTTACCCCTCGCTAGTGTCCATCTTCATGATTTCAAGGTTTTTACCCTGGGGCAAGGTGCAAACTACCTTTCGAGGCAGATGAAGTGATTACGGCATGTTTCGGAAGATAGGGGCGATTTATATGCAACATTGGGACGTTTTGGGGAGATGGGCCGCTTTTGGCTTCCCTAAAGGGACATTTTCCCTTTAAAAAGTCCCGAATTATAATCAAGGGAAGCGCTAAACCCAAATGTCCCCGAAAACTCCTATCCCTCATATGTGGGGAAAGGAGGGCTTCTGGACTCAGTGTACGTGACGTACACGGGGCGAGGGTACATGCCGCATGAATGGGCGTACGACCACATAGCAGCACACGTCCAATGAAATGTGGGACCTGGCGAGGTGAGGTGTGATGATACACGAAAAGGACTTATCAATGGCACGCAATGGAGCCTTTCGCCATGGGGGGTTTGGAGTGGAAGGGAGAGGGAGGAGGCATTGTCCCCCTGTTTGTGTGACACCACGGAAATTGGGGGACTAGGTTTGGGGTTCGGAAAGGGGTGGCGGGGGAGCCTGCAATTTGCTAAACATTTTGAAGCTTCCTTCAGGGGGCCCTGCACACTTTTTGGATTTTTTGGTGTCTAGTGTCGACAATACTGTTTTTGGATACCGTGAGTGTAGAGGCAGGGGTGGAGGCCCAACGAAAAAGTGAGTGGAAGGGGGCGGTTCAGAGTTAGCATGAAGTCCACTGGAAGAACCCAGAGGAGGCGATGACTGGGGACATAGCTCTCGCAAGAGGGGGGCTGTTTTTCGATAGTGAGAATGATTTACGTTTGGGGCAAAGGACTGGAAAAAGTTTGGCATGATTAACACCTAAGGAAAAGGGACTTAAAAATTTTGAGTAAAAAAAGGGGAAAAAATAATTGCAATGAGGGGGGGGTGAGGTTTTCTCACCGGGGTTCCAAGTGTAGGTCCAAAGGGGAAAGCCCCCTTTAGGCCTACAAGCACCTTTTAAAAATTTTAAAGGGGTTGAAAGCAGTGGGCAAATTAAGTATTGGATTTGTTTTGAGGAGATATTGCCAATCTTTGTTCCTGCGGAAAATAATTATAAATTTTTGGGGTAAATTTGCATTACTGGAATGAATGTCAGGGTTGTTCTACACTTAAAAAGGTGGTGTGGCATTTTTAAAAAAGAAGGCCACCCGTTTTTTTTGCGCAGGGGATGGGGGCAGGAGGGGCAGTGGTTGGGGTTTGGATGGTATGTGGGGGGGGTTTTGGGGGGGTTTCTTGGGGTGTATGGGCCGGAAAAAGGGGGGACATGAGCATTAAAAAAGGGTTTTAACCATTTAAATCGCTGCCAGGCTTTACGTTTAAGGGGGGGTGATTGAACTGTTTGTAGACTTAGGATGGGGAGCCAGAGGGGGGTTTTTTTTGGGGGGTTTTTAGGACGTTCAGCGGAATGAGTGGATTTTGGAGGGGGGGAGGGGAGTGATGCATACTTTTTTAATTAAACGGATTTTGCGCGAGGCTTGAGGCATTTTTGTATCCAGGGGTGAGGGTGGGCAGTGTGTGTGCTTGAATGTAAGTTTTTCTCTGCCTCGAGGGGTTCGGTGGATTTAAAATTGGGGAGGGTTTCCAAAAGGTTTCAGGGTTACGAAGATGAAATTTTTGGTTTTTTGTGGCAAGGGGGGGAGGGAAACTTTTCATTTATAACTTCTTCATTCTGGAAAGTGATGTTGGGGGGCATATATAGCTTTTTAAAAAGTGGGGCATCATACTTTTAAAAAAGAAAAAAAGCCACAGAGCAAGATTTTACCTGGAGCGACCAATGAAGGCAGGGGCCCGACTATGATTTGACTCCTGCAACCACAAAAAGGGGACACACACACATACCCTCACCCTCCCTTGGTTTTGGGAGTGGACCCAGAAACATCTCTCCTTGGGGCCTGAGAGAGGGAGCCAATGCATTGTGTTGGGCCCCTAAAAATAGTCTTCATAAATCTATCGAAACAAGATAACTTCCTAAGGTGGGAAAACACAAAAATATTTTTTAATTTTTAAGAAAGGAGAAGACAGGTAGTATTAAATTACAGACCACTATTGTTTTACATGTATATAGAAAGCATGGGGAAATTTCAGGAGAGGGGGGTACAAACCAACCTGCTCAAATGGGAAAAACGCACCACAAGCCTACAAGTTCTATACAGGGGAACATAATAAGACGGGAAATAAACAGCCTGGTTGATCGGGGCCCTGATCGCTTTATTTCCCGGGCAGAAACGGGGTAAGGGGGCATTGGCTCCCAAAACCCTCCCGTAACACCCTCCTGGTTTCCCCCACACACCCTCCTTATCCCCCTACCATCCTACTTTTCCCACAAAACACCTCCTAGGGTCCCACACACCCTCCTGGTCTCCAAAACACACCCTCCTGTGATCCTATCACACCCTCCTTTGTCCCCCACACACCCTTTTGTGATCCCCTACACACCCTCCTGGTCTCCCACAACATCCCTCCTGGGCTCTCCCAACCCTTTTTGGTATCTCGGTACAGAGGATTTCTTCCATCACATCACATTAAATACATGAGATTTGGGAAAATTGATTCCAGAGGGATCTGCTTTTTTATTGGAATCCGTCCCCGAAACCCTTCCTTCTTCCACCTCACCTTAAAACAGAATTTTTGACTGCATTCTCATGTTTTGTTCATTCCAGACCATGGAGCGAACTTTTCTCTAGGCTGAGGAACTGACCACTTCAAAAAATTTTTTTCAAAGTTGATAGACGGGGTTGCATCATTTTCATTTTCCTTTTAACTTGTTCCCTCTGTATTTACTAAAACCCTAGGGAAAATGAAAAAAATGTCAACAATAAAAATCCCCAACGTTGCACATGCTTTTTAATCATCTAACCATTTATATACAGTTGAAGAATAACCTGAGGACCCTGCTATTCAACTTTTTGATGTGAAACCAAGAATTCTATTTGCTTTATTTTCGAACACTTACTTCTAGTGTTAGTTATTTTGTTTAATAGTGTATTATGCCCCCAACCCTCCTGTGGCATAGTCAAAAAGATTACAGAGGTTTCATAATTGGGGCCAGGGACTGACCCAAAGTTTTTATGTACAAGTTACAAGGGAATGAATTCACAATTTACAAAGTAATGAACTCACAATTTACAAAGGGAATGAACTCCAGGGAGGCATCACAATCATGACAAATTACAAAGGTATTTTCAGATTGCAGAGGTACGTAATGGGTCCAGGGCGGGCCCCAAAGTTTTTTATGGTTGAACTAGTACAAGGAATGAACCCCAAAACAAAGGGAATGATACGTAAAATGGTTACTTACGTTTATACACGGCTACAATCATGAACAAATTAAAGAGTAATGAGCAATTCACACTTCCCCACCCTCACAAATGTATGAGTTTTGGGGCAAATATTGATTATTGAGACACCCCCACACCACATAACAAATTCAACACACACACACACACACACACACACACACACACACACACACACAAAAACACCCACACACACACACCCCAAAACACACAACACACTCAACACACACACACAAGGGCAACAGTAAAAACGGGAAGACCAAACAAGCCCCTGTTTTACCCACGGTGTAAGGGGGCAAAAACAAATGCAATAGAGAAGGAAAAGTACAGAAGGCAGAAAACACACAAAATAGGGAGATCATCGCAGAGCCGGGAACGAGTACCACAGGTAAGGGGGGAGGCCCAGCACATATGAAAATGACATAGCATCGAAATCAAGACTGCCCAAACTGTTTTACCACTGGGAGGAAGACAACAGTCAAAACCAGGTATAAATTTAAGGACAGAAGGTGGAGAACTCACAAAAATGATCAGGGGGTATTGAGGACTGAACGGAGATTTAAGGAAATTTTTACAGTAGAGACAGAAGGCTGGGGAAGACAGCAAGAAGGAACATCAAGGGGGAAATACCAAAAAATTTTGGATACATACGAAAAACTGGGGGGAGGTGAAGAAGCTTTTAAAAGTGACCTGACACCTCAAAGCGAGGGGACCGGACAACATCTCCCCCAGGGTCCTTAGAAAAGGGACAAGAGCTTGTGTGCCTCTAACCCCAATTTTTCAACACACCCCTTTGAAACTGGGCAACTCCAGAAATGGAAGACAGCAATGTAGTCCCCATATTTAAGAAAGGAAACAGAAACGAGGCCTAAACTACAGACCTTTTGTCACTGACATTTTTGGGTTGCAAAGTCAGGGAGAAATACAGGGGAGAGGGGTCGAACACTTGGAAAGGAACAAGATTTTAAATGAAAACCACAGGGTTCAGGGAAGGCAAATCTTGTATCACAAACCTCCGATTTTTTATGACAAGGTAACAGAAGAAGACACAAGAGGGGGTTTGGGGAAAATTGCTTTTCCTAACTGCGGGAAGGCCCTTTGACACGTTCCCCAAAAGGATTAGTGCAGAAGCGGGGGACGGGCACACAAAAAGGAAGGGCACGCAAGGGATAAGGGAATACCTACGGGGAGCAGCAAGAGTCAGGGTACGGAAGGGGTATCACAGTGGGCCCCGCCTGTTAGACGGGGTCCCACAGGGTCAGTTCTAACCGGGCTATTTTTGATAAAATGAACACATGAGGGAAAGGGAAATAGCCCGAAAGTGTCCCTGTTCGCAGTACGTGAAGTTGATGAAAAAATTTAAATGGGACGAGGATAGGCAGACTGCAAAGAGACCGGGAGGGGCTGACATGTGGTCCAGTAACGGGCTCCTCGAATTCAACCCAGCCAAATGCAAAGCATAAAATTTGGGGAGGGCAAAGAAACCGCAGACAGAATAAGCTGGGTGACAAAGACACAGACCTCACTCGGGGAGAAAACCTTGGGTGACCAAACACCGAGCACATCACCGGAGGCACACATAAACCCAAAAAAACCGCTGCCCCAAACGGGCGCCGGCAACCAGAATAGCCCATCCCCTTAATAAGGAACTTTCAAGACACTGAACACTGTGTATTTTAGACCCATCTGGAGAAAGCAGCCCAGTCTGGAACCCACACCGGGGCAAGCACTCAAAAAGTTAAAAATACAAGTTTGCAACAAGGCTAGTCCCCGACTCAAGGAATGTCTACAGGGAAAAGGGTTTAAAGGAAACGGGCGACGCACTGGAGCAGAAGGGGCTGGGGCAATAACGACATACAAGAAACTGCGGGGAATAGACAAGGTGGGGCAGGAAAAGGATTCCAGAGAGGGACCCAGGGGCAATGGGGCACAACTGGAAGCTGAAGACTCAACGAGTCACAGGGCGTTAGGAAGTATTTCTTTATCATAGAGGGTTTGTTTAGCAAATGGAAAAGCCTAGCAAGTGAATATGGAGGGAGAACCATACAAGTTTAAGAAGAGGATGACAAAGCTCAGAAGCAGAGAGGAGAGATCCAGTAGGGTCATAAAAGGCGGGGCCAGGAGCTGATCTCGACCCCTGCAACCAAATAAAGGGAGTAAAATTAGGGAGAACACACACCCCTCATAACACACAACACACTCAACACACCACACACTCAACACACACACACACCTCAATTTCACTCTACAATACACAGCACACACAAAACACACACACAATAAAATCAACACAACCCCACACACTCCACACACACACACACACACACACACACACACACACACACACACCACACACACACACCCATACACAAACCATCACACACACCACACACACTCCCGTAGATATGTTGTGTGTGCCACTTACCCCAACTTTAACCATCCCGGAAAATGGGCAACTACCTAGGGATGGAAGACGGGAAAATTTGTTCCCATTTTTAAAAAAGAACAGAAAGAGGGACTAAACTATAGACCTGTGTCATTGACGTGTATAGTATGCAAAATTTTGGAGAAATTTTCAGGAGAGAGTGGTGGAGCACCTGGAACGGAAAAGGATAAATGCCAACCAGCACGGATTTTACGAAGGCAAAAACCTGTGTCACAAACCTTCTGGGTTTATGAAAAATAACAGAAGTAAACAAGAGAGAGAGGGTGGGGGTTTATTGCATCTTCTTTGGGCTGCAAAAAGGCCTTTGACAAGTTTTTCCCCACAAAGATTTTGTGCAGAAGCTAGAGCATCAGGGACATATAACAGGGGGGCACTGCAAGGGTCAGAGAAAACCCGACAGGAGGCAACACGAGTCATGGGTTTTAATGATTTCACATGGGGACCTGTGACACGGGGTCCCACAGGGGTCCGGGCCTAGGACCAGTGCTATTTTTTTATATTTTAACGACATGACGGGAAGGGTTAGACCAAAGTGTCCCGTTTGCAATATGTGAAGTTAATGAGGGGAAATTTAAAACTGATGAGGGCCAGGCAGGATTCAAAGAGACCCGGGCAGACTGCCCTGGTCCAGCAAATGGCTTCTCGAATTTAAACCCCCCAAATGCAAAGCATGAAGAAGGGGGGGGGGCACAGAAACCACAGACAAGTAAGGGTAGGTGGCCAAAGACGCAAACCCACCAAGGGGAAAGATCTTGGGGGAGTATAACACCGACATGTCCCGGGAAGCACACATCAATCAGAAAACGCTGCAGCAAGGGGCGCCTGGCAAACCGGAACACATTCCGATCCCTTAGTAAGGACATTAAAGACACGTAACCCGTGTATGTCAGGCCCATACTGGAGTAGCAACCTTTTGGAACCCGACTTGAAAAACACATCAAGAAACTGAGAAATAAAAAGGGTTTTTGTGACAAGGTTAGTTCCAGAGCTAAGGGAATGTCCTATGGGGAAAGTTTAAGGGAAATCGGCCTCCACACTGGAGGACAGGAGGGTCAGGGAGACATAAACGACATATAAAAAACTCGGGGAATAGACAAGGGGGACAAAGACAGGATGTTCCGGGGGGAACAAAAAACAAAGCCACAAAGAAGTTGAAGACACAAATAGTCAAGAGATAGTAGGAATTTTCTTAAATCATAGATTTTTAAGGCTTGGGGAAAAGCTAGAAAATACGTTGGAGGGAGAAACCCTACACATTTTAAGCGAGGTTTTATAAAGGGTCATGGAGCGGGGAGAGGAGGGCCGTAGCAACCGGGAAGAGGCGGGGGCCCAACTAGGGCTCGACCCCGCAACCACAAATGGTGAGTACAAATAGGGGAGTACACAACACCAACTCATACAAACACACACACACACACCAAACACAACAACACACCTCATACACACCCACACTCTATAAAACCAAACCAACACCACACACACAGGAGCTTGGGCCGACCCCTGCAAACTCAATAGGGGAGGCACAACACACACACACACACACAACACACACAACCACACAACACACACACACACACACAACACACACACACACACAGCACACACACACACACACACACCCACACACCAACACACACACACACACAAAAAACCACCACACACACACACAGCACACATGGTATGCTTTTTTTACAGCTAGCAAAGTCAGGTTTTTTTCCAAAGGCTGCAAAATCCCACTGTGGAAAAGTACTTTGCCATTTCTTGAACTTTTTCTGAGTGAGTTGTTTCTAAATTCTTTAAATTTTATCACACTCCATACATAATGACGCGGGTGTGACAAAAGTCCATCTGGCAAAATTTACATTTTGTTTGTCTACATCTGGGTGGTGATTTAACCTCCAAAATACTTGTAACCCACCGGAGCCGGGGGAGTAGGACATCCAAGAGTCTGCTTATTTGTGGAGCACCATAACATGTGGGTCCTCCGCACGTGAATGATGAAAGATGGACCACGGGGTCCCAACTCCCTACCTTTTAAATCCATAAAATTTAGTTGAATTTTTTTTCGTATTATTTTTTCTCAACTACTACCTGACAACCAAGATTGTAATCTACCCCTCTTTGAACATACACTTAGCCCAAATTTTTCATTTTTATCTGCATCTGAAACCATGTGAGATGGAACCACAGCATTTCACTCGCTCCACTGTCCACAATCCTACCATACCTGTTCTGGTTTTGACACAAGCATGCCCCCAATTTATGCTTAATAGTTAAGTTTATGGATTACAGAGAACATTTCAATTAAACGAAACTTTTTTATACATAGATGCTTTCGTGCAAGGAGTATGGGAAAAAAATTCTGTCTGAAGGGTAAGGCCCAATATTGAGCTGCTCCAATTTTTCTTAAGAGACCATACCTGTTTCACAACAGCCACTACCGCAACTATTCAGTTTTTAGTTCCTTGTCAGAATTTAAACAGATGACCTATTTTGGCATCACGGGAAACTTTTTTTTTTTTTTTTTTTTTTTTTTTTTATCACATTGGCCGATTCCCCCAAAGGCGGGGGGCCCGAAAAGAAAAACTTTCACCATCTTCACCCATCACGCCCTTCCCAGAAGGGTGCTTTACACTACATTTTTTAAACTGCAACATTAACACCCCTCCTTCAGGTGCGGCACTGTATTTCCCATCTCCGGGACCAACCCGGGCCTCCCCGGTTTTCCCTAAACCCCTTCATAATTTTATTTTGCCACACTCCAACAGCACGTCAGTATTAAAAACCATTTGCTCCATTCACTCCCACAAAACGCTCACCATGCCTGCTGGAATCCAAGCCCCTCGCACACAAAACCCCTTTTCCCCTCCCTCCAACTTTTCCTAGGGCCCACCCTACCCCCCCCTTCCTTTCCCCTACAACTGATACACCTTTAATCTTCGTTTTGCTCCATTCTCTCCACAGTCCGAACCACCTCAAAACCCTTTCCACCCCGGACAACATTTTGGGGAATCCCGCACCTCCCCCTAACTTTTCCAAAATACGAATTCTCTGCATTATATTCAAACCCACTTTTCCCCAACATGACATCTCCACTGCCTCCACCTTCTCCCGCTGCAACATTCATCACCCCTGCTTCACACCCATATAAAGCGTTGTAAAACTATACCTCATACATTCCCCTCTTTGCCTCCAAGGACAAATTTCTTTGTCTCCACAACTCCTAAGTGCACCACTCACCCTTTTCCCCCTCATCAATTCTAGATTCACCTCATCTTTCATAGCCCCACCGCTGACACCCCCACCCCAATACTGAAACATTCACCTCCTCCATACTCTCTCCCTCCAACTGATATCCAATCTTTCATCCCCTAATCTTTTTGTTATCCTCATAACCTTCCCTTTTTCCTGTATCACTTTTCAATTTTTTTCTTTTGCACACCCTACCAATTCATCCCCCCAACTCTGAACTTCCTTTCAGAATCCCCAAGAGCACGTGTCATCAAAAAGAGCAACTGTGACACCCCCTTTATGTGTATTTTTTATCTTTAACTCCACCCCTCTTGCCAAGCCCCTCCATTTACTTCTCTTACAACCCCATCATAAAAAATTTTAAAAACAACCACGGGACATCACACATCCTGTCTAAGGCCACTTTTATGGGAAATAATTTCCCTCTTCCTACATACCTAAATTTGGGGGCCCACATCCTCGAAAAAAAACCTTCACTCTTTCAGTAACCACCTCCTAACCAACACCTGCAAATCGCCAAATCCCTCCCATCCACCCTGTCATATGCTTTTCCAAAAACCATAAATGCCACAAAAACCTCTTTGCCTTATCTAAAAACTTCCCCTTATATTTTCACTGTAAACACCGGTCCACACACCCCCTCCCTTTTCCTAAACCCCTTGTTCATCTGCTATCCTATTCTCTGCTTACTTTAATTCTTTAAATAATAACTCTCCCATACACTTTGCCGGGTTACTCAACAGACTTACCCCCATAATTTTTGCATCTCTTTTATCCCCCTTTTTCCCTTTTTAAAAAAGGGAAATATGCACTCTCTGCCCAAACCCCAGGGACCTTAACCCCCTTCCATACATTTTTTAAAAATTTCATCAACCACTCCAAAACTAATCCCCACCTGCTTTTAACTTTCTATCTTTTTCCCATCAATCCCGGCTGCCTTACCCCCTTTCTTTTTTACCTATGCCTCACAATTTCCCCCCCACACCACAACTGCTTTTCCTCACTTCACAAGTTTCCCTTTTCCTCCTTGCCCTATACACGAAAACAGCTTCCCTACCCATAAATTTAACAATTCCTAAAAATACCCCTTCCTTCCCAATACTTCTAACTCTCCTTTTAAAAATTTTCCTCTCCATTTTTAACTGACAAATCCTTTTGTTCTCTGGGTTTTCTAACTTTTTTAACCCTCACTCCAAAACTTGTTCTTTTTTTTCAACAAAAATTTTTTGATAACATCTCACCCATCTTCTTTTGCTCCTTTTTCCCCGCTTCCCATCTCTTAACCCTTTTTTTTTCCCATATACCTTTTCCCCCTCCTTGATCACTTCTACTTGTAAAAATTTCTCATATGCTAACTTTTTCCCTTACTACTCTTTTCACTCACTTTCCACCAACCTCCTCTTCCCCCCGCCCCCACTTTCCTTAACCACAACTTCTGCTAACACCTAACCTACTTTTTTAAACCACCCCATACCTCTTCGCCCCCATTGCCTATCTCTCATTAGCCCATCTATCCCCAATAGCTTTTATATCTTACCCAACTGCCTCCTCTTTTTTTTTAAAAACCTTCCCTCTCTTTTTTCCCTGATCTTCTATTCTCCTTTACCCCACTACCTTTTACTCTCATGAGCTACAACTAAAAGTGATCTGAATACTTGGCCCCCTATAAACATGTACATCCGAAGTCTACTCAACAGTTTTTTCTACCAATACAAATCCAACAAACATTGTCATTTGCCTGCACAATTTTTATACTTATTTATCCTCTTTTCTTAAAAATATGTTTTACCTATAACTAAACCCTTTCTATAAAAAGTTCAATAAAAGGGGCTCCCTTATCTTTACCCTGGTCCCCCAAACTTCCACAAACTTAAATGTAATTATTTCTCTTTTGGCCTAGCTATCCACCTACTCACCCCCTTCCCTTCTATCCCATCCCCTAAAGTTACATAAAAAAATATTCTTGAAAAATTTGCCACCACATAAGGTACTATCATTGCCTTTAAAAACACTGTCCAACCCACTGTTTTTGTCACCAAGGTTTGCTGAAGCATTTTTTTTTGTTTCATTAGCCATTTTACTGAGCCTGAAACATTATTATTTTATTATTATAATCAAAAAGAACCTAAGCCAAAAGGGTATACACTGAGCCTGAAACAAAACTTACACACACACTACATTTTTAAATATTCCGTTCAGTTACAAAAAAATTGCAAAAATGCCCTGACAAACAAAAATGATAACTAAATGCATGTGCAACAGTTAGATTCTTTATTTTTAAACAACACCTACACAATATGCTTCTTCCCCATACAAGGCAGCAGAAGCGTGAGACATAGAGATGATTAATAGTCCATTACCCTGAGAAGTAGTTTTGTGGTGGCAGCCCCAAAAACTGGAAAAAAATTTTCCCCCAAACAAAACAATGAAACCCTGAGAATCAGAAGGAGAATTTTTTTCTGGCACGGGATTTGGGGAAAACCCCTTAAAAACCAGTAGGGGCTGTTCCCAATACAAGAATAATGAAAAAACTGAGGGCCTGTAGCAAGACACTGTTGGGTCCCCCTCAAATTCAATCTCACTTTAAACTAGTGGTCAGGCAAAAAGTTGTTGGAGCGCTGAAGTGTGACTAAATAATTTATACAATAGAAAAAGGATAAAAACAGGAACAGTTGGGTACCCTTTAAAAAACTTTTTCACCACAAAGCAGGCTTCTTCAGCAAAAAAAAAGACCCCGGGAAGCGGGGAAGTTGTAGAGATGATTAATCATCCCTTGTAGTAGTACTTTGGGGTGGTCAGAGAAAGTCTGCCCCAAACCCCGGGAATAATTGAAGCTGAATATCAAATGGAGACTATATTGCAAAGACTTAAAAAATTTTTGAACACAATAAGGCACTGTCATGTATAATTTTTACATGTTCACAAGATTCTCCACTCCCAAAACATTTTTGACCCTGAACACTGATATGGCTTCTCTCCCTTTTGAATTTTTTTATTTAACAAGACCACTTTTACAACCAAATCTTTTTCAACACTCTGAACACTGTAAGGCTTCTCCCGGGAATTTTCTTTGTTTAACAAGACTAACCTTTTTGACGAAAACATTTCAGACACTCTGAAAACTGATAAATTTTTTCCTCCTGGTAATTTTCATATGGTTAAGAAATAATTTGTGACTAAAACATTTCAGACCCTCTAACACTGAAAGGCTTCTCTCCTTTTTAATTCCTTGTTTTAAAAAGAACCTCTAGTCTAAAACATTGCAAACATTCTGAACAGAAAGGCTTCTCTTTTTAGTGAATTTTTTTTTGTGTATAACAAATAACTTTTTGACAAAGCATTTCAGGCACTCAGAACACTAAAAGGTTCTTTTTTGTATGAATTTCTCATGTTTTACAATAATGTTTTTGGGGTTAAAACATTTCAGGGACCAGAAAAACGATAAGGCCTCTCTCTTGTATGAACTTTTTCATGTTTAAAAAAGATAACTTTTTTGGGAAAATTTTTTGACACTCCAAGCACTGATAAACTTCTCTCCTGTAGATTTTGAACATGTAGAGCAAGATCAAAATTTTTGGGTAAAAAATTTCAGACACCTGAACACGATAAGGGTTCTCTTTTGTGTGAATTTTCTCATGTTTAACAAGATAACTTTTTTGGCTAAAAAATTTTAGACACTCTGAAACTGTAAACTTCCTCCGTATGAATTTTCTTGGGATTTCAAGATGACTTTTTTGCCTAAAACATTTCAGACCCTGAAACCGATACGCTTCTCTCCGTTAAATTTTTTTGTGAATTACCAGATGACTTTTTATCTAAAACATTTCAAAAACTCTAACATTATAAGGTTTTTTCTCCAGTATGAATTTTCTTTTGTTTAAAAAGATAAAGTTTTTGCTAAAACTTTCAGACATCAAACACTGATAAGCTTCTCTTCTGTATGAAATTTTTTTGTTCTACCAAAAACCTTTTCACTAAAAACATTTCTGACACTCGAACACTGAATCCTTCTAAGGGGGCCCTTCATGCTAGTGAGGGGCTCTGACCAAAAAATTTGGGTCTTACCTCCCCTTCCTTTAACAGTACCTGATTTTCTTCCATTTTCCCCGGCACTGTAGACCTTAGAATTTAACACTCCCCATGAATGTAAAATAATAAAATAATAATAATAAGAAACTTGATAAGTTTTTTCTTCTAAATCACTTTAGTGGGAATAACAAAATCTAATTTTTTTCATCGGTTTTTTTTTAAAAAAAGTTCAGTACGGACAGTATGAGCAAAGAAAAGACTCACAGGAAGACCCCAGGGGGAGGGGGAGTGGGGACAGACGAAAATACGTAGAGGAATACTTGATCTTAGAAAAAGAGCTAGGGGTAAACCCAGCAGCAAGGCATTATAAGCGATTATACACAATACAGAAAGGGATGAGAACACAGGGCCCTGCTGCTGGACTTTACCTTTTGGGAATCTTGATCTTGATGCGATTTTTTGGGGGAGGTCGGGAGGGAAAACAGAGACAGAGGGGGAAAGCAGTTTCAAAGTGATTGGTCGTTCACGTTTCCCCAATAAGTTGGGAAGAGCACAGCTACACGTGATTATTGGGGATACAGACAGTTAAAATTGATTACTTGGTACAATTTTCACTGGTCAGTCCCATTAAAAGACACTTGCAAAAGCTTCTTGTAAATTTTGTAAACGGGAGATCATGATGTCGAAACATGCAAGCTGGTTGTTGGTCCTCCAAATAGCTGTGGATTAAAAAAGTGAGTTACACGTGCTTATTCTAAAATTATCTGGAACATATACTGAATAAAGAAGGAAGGCGGGGTAGGGGGGCCTAGGAAGGGTTGTAGGGAGGGTAAAGGAGGTTTTGTGTGCGAGGGGCTTGACTTCCAGCGGGAAATGCGTGAGCGTGTTTAGATACGGAAAGGAATGGAGACAAATGGTTTTTATACTTGACGTGCGTTGGAGTGTGGGGCAAAGTAACATTTATAAAGGGAAATTTCAGGGAAACCGCAGGCCGGTCTTGAGTCCTGGAGTGGAAGAACAGTGCCTGCACTCTAAAGGGGGGGTTTTAATGTTGCAGTTTAAAAACTGTAGTGTAAAGCACCCTTCTGGCAAGACAGTGATGGAGTGAATGATGGTGAAAGTTTTTCTTTTTCGGGCCACCCTGCCTTGGTGGGAATCGGCCGGTGTGATAATAAAAAAATAATAAAAATATTAATACAAATGATGAACTTCTGTTACATGAAATAAGTGCAACTTTCTAAAGATTCACAACTCTTACTGTATATTACTAGCCATGAAACCCTTTTCACACAATAATTTTTTGTATATTTGAAAACAGGTGTTAAAGCCATATAGGTCATACAGCACAATGATGAATTCAATTGCAAAGGTATGGATGACTGGAATTAATTAAGGCCTTAGTGAGGAAGAGGATGGTGAGATGAATATCACAGTTGGTATAATAAGTTAATTTCATTTAAAATGTCAATGGAGTCCGAGTTAAAGGTGGAACTTTCACTGAAGAGGGCAGTTAGCGATAGGGCATGGACTATTGTCAAAACTGAATTCTGCATGCCCTTGACTTTTGCAATCCATCAACCTGTCCACCCTCAGCAATAATCACTAGCAAATATGTTAATGTCCTGCAGATAACCAGTAACTCTCACAAGAGAAGGAACAAACTGGGTCAAGTAGTTGCTTTCTAAAAGGCCATCCCTGATTGAGAAATGACCACTCAAACAAGCAACCATCACAGGATGAGTTCCACAGCCTAGGTCTGAGTATCCTCTGACCTCTAAGGCATCTTCACACTATCCTGTGACAAATACGTTAGAGTTTCCAGTCTCCGAATGGATGACATAACACCAGTAGTGCCTGGCTCCTTGGAAATATTACTAGTATGATGCTTGAGTGACAGCTCTGTGGCTCAAGCATCATACTTACAGAAACGCAAGACTTATCGCCAGAGAAGACAACACTCAGTACCGAAGAATCCTGGAATCATCGCTTATCTCTATATCTAACAACTTCAACCAGAATAACGGCTTCTAAAACATAGCTGAACCCCTTGCCAAGAAACTTCTTCATCGCTATCCCACATTAGAACATAAGAATGGAGAAACACCGCAGGTCTACTCATATACTTATCCAATCTCTCTTCCAAGCTACCCAAGGTATTAGACTCTATAACCCTACTCGGTAGACTGTCACATGCAGCTTTCTCCACCTGACCCAGCATTCTCAACCTGACCTCGTCCTATAAATATTCACGAACCTTCCACCCAAGTAGATCTGTTTGTGGCTTGATAAAGCCCACTGTGTGGGCAAAACGTTGTCAATAAAGGATCACATTATGCTGCATGTGTGTTTATATTTCAATAAGGAGGAAAACTGCAGTAGACCTGTTCGCCTAGAACCCACCTTCATTCTGAAGTTCGAAAAATTCTAAAATTCGAAACACTGGCTGGCCCCAAGGGCTTCAATAAAGGGATGGGGACTGTAGTAATAATAACAGTAAAGAAAAACTTCAAAAAGCTGCCAGTAGTTGGCGCCACCATCAGCAAAACATTGGTAACCACTACTAGTACACTTTTCACCTGTCTAGACTTAAGTAGTCTATTAGTACAGTGGACTCTCGGGAAACGATTTTAATAAATTCTAGAGAGCTTGTCCTTAACCGATTCTATCATTATCCGATTTAATTTTCCCCATAAGAAATAATGGAAATCCAATTAATCCATTCCAGACACCCAAAAGTAATAAAATTTCTTTTTTGTTCACATGAAACATACATTTTTCCTACACAGAAAACAATGAGACATGAATAAATACATGAAGAATAAATGACACTCACCTTTATTGAAGATTTATTGACGAGTGATGAGATGGGAGGAGGGGAGATGATAGAGGTGCTCTATTCTTTGGAAGGGGAATCCCCTTCCATAAGGACTAGGTAGCAAGTCCTTTTCCGGGGTTACTTCCCTTCTTTGTTTTTTAACCCTTTCAGGGTTTCTGACATACTAGTACGGCTTACGCACCAGGGTTTTTGACATACTAGTATGCCTAAATTCTAGTGCCCTCAAATCTAGTGAGAGAAAGCTGGTAGGCCTACATATGAAATTCAATTCAATTCAAGTTTATTCTCTATAAGGGTTACAATGTGGGTTTACAGGTTTTGGATACTGTGTGGTTTACATGTTATAAAATACTAATTACAGACGGGGCCACTAGGACACCTAGCATGGCTAGGCATTTCGAGCAGACTTAGATTAATTCTTAACATTAAATCCTTACAGATTATGGTATTAAGGCTAAGTGACTACATCATAATTTGTGAGTTTAGCAATGTGAATGCTTTTGTTTTGGCACAATACAAAGTGTCTATATTGGAGTATCATAGCAAACTTATGACTAGTTAGGATTTAATATTTTAAGATTAAGATTAGTATTTCTGGGTTTATAGTCAGTGGGTGAGTGAGTGTAATTGTGAACCACCAGGGGGTTTATCATGTAGTTAGTAGTCGGGGTGGATCAGGGAGATAAGATGTTTTCTAACTGTAGTTTTGAAAGTGATGAATATGTCTGTAGTTCTAGAGTTTTCAGGTAGGGTTTCCAGATTTTAGGTCCTTTGAAATACATAGATTTTTGTAAAGGTTTAGTTGAACACAGAGAATGTCATAGAGATGTTTGTGTCTGGTGTTATGCCTGTGGATCCTGTCACAACTATCAAGAAAGCATTTGAGGTCAAGGTTAATACAGTGGACCCCCGGTTAACGAACTTTTCTCATTCCAGTAGTATGTTCAGGTGCCAGTACTGACCAAATTTTTTCCCATAAGGAATATTGTGAAGTAGATTAGTCCATTTCAGACCCCCAAACATACACGTACAAACGCACTTACATAAATACACTTACATAATTGGTCGCATTTGGAGGTGATCGTTAAGCGGGGGTCCACTGTATTGGAATTTAAGGTCCTGTAGATATAGATTGCACAGTAATAAGTGTGGATGTTCTAAACAGGGAGTAAGTTTAGATCTATGAAGAGTGGGGGGGTGTGTTGCCAGGGATGGGATTTAGTGATTATTCTTACTGCAGCTTTTTGTTGGGTTATTATTGGCTTTAGGTGTGTTGCTGCAGTTGAACCCCAAGCACAGATAGCATAGGTGAGGTATGGATGTACAGTGGTCCCTCGCTTTTCGTAGTTCTCGGCAATCGTAAATTTCGCCAATCAGAGGGGTATTTTCATATAAACATGGACTCGCTTTTCATAGGTTGACTCGCGAATAGTAGTTCGCCTGGGACGCGTATTCACGGTGTGAGCTGGGGTGGCCTCGCTACCCAGCCAGTCTGGCATTGTTTACCAGTGAGTGAAGGTCCCCTCAAGTGCTCCTACGAAATATTTCATAATATTCCACTCATTTTAGTGTTTGCAAGTATTAAATAAGCTGCCATGGCTCCAAAGAAAGCTCCTAGTGCCAAGCCTGTGGTAAAGAAGGTGAGAAATATGTACAGTGACAAAGTCTTGGGCCATTTTAGGGAAGCGTTAAAGAGACGCCAGAAATAGAGCTCTCTCCACAGTTACTTTGCGAGACAGGACTAGAGTGACTCTCAAGGTGGTCCTAGTGGCATTAAGAAACAGAGAAGAGAAGCAACCCCAGAGAAGCAATTGGTACCTGAGGTGTTGCTGGAAGGGGATTCCCCTTCCAAACTGTAAACAATCCAATCTCTCTCCTCCTCCAGTCTCCTATACACTATGAAGAATCTCCAATAAAGGTAAGTGTTACGCTGTTAATGATTCATTCATCATTTCCCATTGTATTGTTTATGTACTACAGTATATTTCATGTAAAAATTTTTTTTGTTTTAATACTTCTGGGTGTCAGGAACGGATTAATTGTATTTACATTATTTCTTATGGGGAAAATTGATTCGCAAATCATAAATTTCGTTTATAGTAACGGCTCCATGAACAGATCAATTACAAAAAACGAGGGACCACTGTATAAGTGAATGGTATAGTGTGAGAAGGGCAGTTTGTGGCACGTAGTATCGTATCTTGGAGAGGATCCCCACCGTTTTGTATACTTTTTTTGTTATGTGTTGGATGTGGGTGCTGAAATTTAGGCTGTTGTCGAGGCGCGCATAACGGAGATAAAACACCTCAATTACTGGAAGTGCTTGAGGTTCCTAAACCTGTATTCCCTGGAATGCAGGAGGGAGAGATACATGATTATATACACCTGGAAAATCCTAGAGGGACTAGAACATAAGAACATAAGAAAGGAGGAACACTGCAGGAGGCCTGCTGGCCCATACTAGGCAGGTCCTTTACAATTCATCCCACTAACAAAACATTTGCCCAACCCAATTTTCAATGCCACCCAAGAAATAAGCTCTGATGTGAAAGTCCCACTCAAATTCAACCCCTCCCACTCATGTACTTATCCAACCCTAGATTTGAAACTACCCAAAGTCCAGCTTCAATAACCCAACTAGGTAGACTGTTCCACTCATCAACAACCCTATTTCCTAGTACCGAACTTGCACACGAAAATCACTCACTACGAAAGCAAAAGACTTGGCAGACGATGCACCATCCCCCCAATGAAAAGCAGGGGTGTCACTAGCACGTTAAGAGACCATACAATAAGTGTCAGGGGCCCAAGACTGTTCAACTGCCTCCCAGCACACATAAGGGGGATTACCAACAGACCCCTGGCAGTCTTCAAGCTGGCACTGGACAAGCACCTAAAGTCAGTTCCTGATCAGCCGGGCTGTGGCTCGTACGTTGGTTTGCGTGCAGCCAGCAGCAACAGCCTGGTTGATCAGGCTCTGATCCACCAGGAGGCCTGGTCACAGACCGGGCCATGGGGGCATTGACCCCCGGAACTCTCTCCAGTAAACTCCAGGTACTCCAGGTATAGGCCAAGGAATTTGCCCTCATTATGTCTGGCAATTAGAGTGTTGTCGATCTTAATGTTAAGTTGCGCAACACGTGCTCTGCTACCAAACATAATATAGTAGGTTTTGCCAGTGTTAAGTGTAAGTTTATTGACTGTCATCCAAGTCGATATTTTGAGCAGCTCCTCGTTAACAATGGTGTTGAGGGTGGCAAGATTAGGGTGGGAGATGACATAAGTCGTGTCGTCAGCAAAGAGAATGGGTTTCAGGTGTTGGGATATGTTTGGAAGATCATTGATGTAAATGAGTAAGAGCAGGGGTCCAAGGACACTTCCCTGTGGAATTCCAGTATCAAGTGGCCGTATTGATGAGGCTGTGTCTTTAATGGTGACATACTGATACCTATTAGAAAGGTAGGATTTAAAATATGCAAGCGCATGGCCTCTTATACCATAGTGGTCAAGTTTGTGGAGTAGGATCCCGTGGTCTACTGTGTCAAATGCTTTTCTTAGGTCAATAAAAATTCCTAGCGGATATTCCTTATTTTCCAATGCTTTGTAAAGCAGGTCTAGCATTTTTATAATTGCATCATTAGTGCTTTTATTTTTCCTGAATCCAAATTGGCAGGGGTTGAGTATGTTTTGTGCTGTTATAAATGAATATAGTCTCCTGTGCACGAGTTTCTCGAAGATTTTGGATAGCAATGGTAAGTTTGATATTGGCCTATAGTTGTTTACGTCTGTAGGGTCACCACCTTTATGTATTGGTGTAACCCTTGCTGTCTTGAGTAGAGTCGGGAAAGTGCTAGTTTCTAGTGACTTTTTAAAAAGTAATGTGATAGCATGCGAAAGGACATGGGCCGCTCGCTTGTACAATAATGGTGGGACATGAAACAGATTTCCCCGAGTTATTTTTAAGTGACTATGATCGTGGTGACTTCCGTGGGCTTAGTTGGTACAAGATAGAAGGAATTTGGGAAATTCCCATCTACGTAGTCCCCGGCACGGGCATTGGTACGTGGGATTTTACTGGCGAGATTAGATCCTATGTTTGAGAAGAAGTCGTTTATCTTGTTAGCTGTATCAGTGGGATGCAGTGGTGTTTCATGAGGTTTAGTTAGAACAATATTTTTGTTTTTTTTCAGTTTGTGGGTCCCCAGAATCTGGGAAAGTGTTTTTCCAGGTCTTTTTTATATCTCCTCTTGTGTCAGTGAATCTGCTGGAGTAATACAGTTGTTTGGCTTTCTTTATTAATTTGGTGAGAACTGTTGAATATTGTCTAAGAATATCTTTGTGTATTAAGCCCTGTCTATATTGCTTTTCATATTGGTGTTTCTTATCAATGGATTTCAGAATGCTGCTGGTTAGCCATGGGCAACCAAGCCGTTTATTCGTGATCTGTTTCGTTTTTATAGGACAATGTTTGTTGTATAGTCTAAGTATTTTGTTAAGAAAAATGTCTGTCCAATCGTCAATACCATTGGCATTGGAGAATTCTGTAGGCCAGTCAACAGTCTCTAGGTCTGCTGTGAAATTCCTTATTGAGGCCTCGTCATGGAGTCTTAATGAAACTTCTTTGTATTCGAGTGGTGGCTTACTAATGTTTGCTAAGAGGAAGGTTGGGTAGTGGTCAGTAGTGCTGTCTGTGATTATCCCTGATTTAAGGGGGGCTAGTATATTGGACCATATGTGGTCTATTATGGTTGCACTTGTCTCAGTCAGCCTGGTTGGTTTAGTTATTGTTGGTATGAGAAGTGTGTTCATATTGTTGATGAAATCAGTTACAGTCTGATCATCTGGTAGGCCATGGTTGATATTGAAGTCTCCAGCTAAGAGAAGGTGGTGCTTGTTTATTTGTCTGTTTGTTATTAGTGACTTTAGATTCTCACTGAAGTTTGGGATGTTTGTGTGGGGTATCGGTATATGGCACCGATTGTTATATGCGTCTTGAGGTTTTTTACAGTAAAATTAGCAAAAATGTATTCCCCATGTATTAGTGATAATACAAGATAGTTGGTTAGAGTAATAGATTGCAGTGCCACCCCGAACTTGGTATGGTCTGCATTGTGGATTGCTGTGTATCCTGGTAGTGGGTAGATATCAATTGTGTCCTGCTTAAGCCAGGTCTCAGGAAGAATAATGCAGGAGAAGGGCATCTTTAGTGACTCTAGGAGTGCCAGGAGGTCATCATAGTGCTTGCTTAAGGATTTGACGTTGTAGTTAAGAAATGATAGACTTTGAGCAGTGTTCAGGATAGTGCTGGCTTGTGATGCTGTGTAACAAAGGCAATTACTTTCCAATAAGTTTTGATTGTGTGTTAGATTATGGAGGTTTAGATCAGAGTCAACATGATCATTCATCTTTTAGGTTTAAATAGTGGTTGTTTATATCCTGTATTATGTGGTGAGTTCTAATACTGATTTCTGAAGTGGTGGGAGGTTTGGATAAGTACACTGCTGAAGCACTTTGGTCATATAGAGTATAGTCACTAATAAACATAATGAAATTGATATTGATATATGAAAGACTGGGTCTATGTGGTCAGTGTGTGGAGTGTAAAAAAAATCCTGCAGCACACAGTGCGTAATGAGAAAAAAAAACTTTGACCTGTTTTTTTTGGGTTAAAACCTGACTTTG